>CM072169.1:22373309-22446789 GCA_036850595.1 Rhyacichthys aspro
AAATAGGGTAGTAATAAATTATCTGTGAATTTCAAGTGAATGAAGTTAAAGTTTAAGTTAAATTTGTTTATGCAACACTTTAACACTGGGTTTCTCCATTCGACCACTTCTTCTTGTCTCTTCTACAGCGAAATATGTTGGGATTCAATTACAAATTACAAGAAAAAACAGACAATAGCACATTTAAAACAGACTGAGGTTAATAAAATAAAACAGTCTACGCTCGATCTTTGACGAAAAGCCTGTTACGTCCTGATTATTTGCACTAATACCAAAAGCTAAAAGTGACAAAAGAAGAGTAAGAGTCGGTTTGTTGAGTTTTAATGAATATCTTCTGTGTTTAGACTGAATGGAGTCATAAAAAAGAGACTGAAATCCAGTTCTTTTGTGGTAAAAATCCTGGTTAATTTAGAAAATGAGAATTATTCCAAACTGGTCCAATCTTTCTTTGAAGCTGTCGCTAACGTTGAATGAAGCTGGAGCTGGTTTGGCACATTTTAAAACTATTTTACGTGTTTCTGTTTCTAAATCAGTCTGTGTCCAGGGTTCAGACTTTTCTGTTCCACTTGAGTTCAGTAACGTTCTCCAGTTTTAATTATTTCTACAAAACCAGGTTGTGTCTTCTGTGACTCATAAAGACCTGAAACAAACCTCCTTTTCTCTGATTGGTTTAATCTTCATCCATTAAACCAGGATCAATAGGGACCAGACCCATAGATGTATAATCAGATCTGGATAAGCTCCGCCCCCTTTCTCCTGCCGCCATTTTGACTAGTGGCCACTCGAGGTACTGCAACGAAACACTCCAACAGGACACTTTTAAAGGTTCTGTAGAGTTTATTTCTCTGTTTCGTGACAAAAACAAGACCAATGAGCAACGTCCACAGAAAATAATGGACAGACATGTTTTTTTTGGTCTCACTGAGTGTCCTGTTCTAATAATACGTCCATGAACCAGATCTGTCTCTGGATTAATAGGCTCCTTAGCCATTACATTAGAGGAAGCTAAACCTAAAATGCAGCTGTATTTGTAGTATTTGTTAAAATAGGCTCCAGTGTTTTCAGAATTGGCTCAAAATTGAACAAATGACATTTTAAACCACAACTAAAACAAAAATTGGAATTTCTGATTAACATTAAGGTATTATTTTGAGCCAAAGAGAGTCTTGTAATTGTTTTAAACCAAGTAGGATTTAAAACACATTTCCAAACTAACACTAATATTAAGTGGAGACATAAAAGATCCAAATTCAAACCTAATTTTGATCCATTTGACTCTGATTTTTCCAACTTGCTTCTGAAACACTTGAAGACGCAGATGAAGCCTTTTCTCATAAAGCTCTTATACACTATTATTTTTCCATAAAGAAGGAAAAATAGTGGACATTTCAAACTCAAGCCTCATTTGTGAAGCTCAAACATGGATCTGTTTAAACCAAGAATAATCTGCTCTTGTTTCTATGCAACACGACCGAAGTCCAGCGTGTTGTCCACTGTGTCATGTTCCGTTCACGTGTTATTAATATTCACTTCCATAAACGTCCCAAGTCTTTAGCAAAACTTGGGACGACTTTCGGGCAAAATAGGGTTTGAATCTGAGAATATAATCGTGTGCCTTGCTCTTTTTTCTCGACACTGTTTTCTGCTAAAACTGTTTGAGGCTAAAGTCTGAAAAGATGGAGGTCGTCGGGTTTTGGGAGGTGTAAATATAAACTTAAACAAGGGTAAAACGTCTGAATGCTTGTCGTCTGTGTTGATTTATGTGAACTGTGACGTGGAATATATTTATTATTTATTATAATTAGGCAAAAAAGAGCTTGATGCATGGATCCTGCTACAAACAATGTACAACAAACTGATGACAAATAAATTTATTGGAAAATAAAACCCTGTGAATGTTTGTTTTTGTTTCTGAAAGTGGGTTTGGTGTAATCTCTGATGAATACGGATTTGAAAAAGCATTTTGTCTTTGACCAAATGTAAATATTAAACAGAGACGTCATCGAAGAGACACTAAAGTCCTGTCTCTGTTTGAGAAATAAACATATTTAAATCAGACTTTTATAAACTCTGATCATGGTTAATATTGAATCTGGTTCAGCTGCTGCAGGAAACATTCAACTGTTTCTGTTTATTCCATCTTTCTCAACATTAAATTCATGCTGCAGCAGTTTCCTCTCATTTAGACTCAATATTTGATAGATTATTGATATTAGATTATAGACCCAAATGCTTTTGAGCAGAACTCTTTCAATAGTTTCCTGTAAGTTTAAATTCTTCTTCCACTTTGTAATAAAGCTAGAATTCCTGTTATTATTATTAGTTTAGTCTGATATCAACAGAAACGATTCGAGTCGAGCCCTCAATCATCGACACGGAGCCATTAACATGTCTCCATCTGTTTTTCTCCGTTTAACGTCTCCGATTCTGACCTTAATCAAACATGACGCTCTGAGGGTTTACATTATTCTGAATCTGATTGGTTTCAAATGATAAACAGACTCTTTATGGTCATTATTTCAACGAGATTCATGTTTACACAAATCAAACACAGGTCAGCACAGGAACCAGAGAGAATAAATCCAACTCTGATGAAGTCTCTGAAGAAAAGTGTGTGTTCAAATAAACAGAACAAAAGACAAATCAAGAAAAGTTGAGCGTAAAGCAGTCTTTAGATGAAAACATATCACTGAAGGGTCTTCATCAGGACGGTGCTTCTAATAAATACTACTGTTTACATGCTCAACTTGACTCTTTTTATTGTTTTTCTATCTTTTCATTCGTTTCTCACGGCTTCATCCTTGAACTGCTCCTGTTTTTTTACTTTGTTTTAAACTCTCAAACTCATTAAAGCATTGTTTTGTTTTTGTTTTTTTAGCTCTTAATGGAACTGGATAATTCAGAAGCAGAATAAACAGCTTCTGGACCAACACAATTAAAATAAAACTAGAACCAATCAGAGAAAGAGAGCATCATGTAAACCCCGCCCCTTTTTGGTCATGACTCAACACTGAATAATAATAATACAACAAAAAACAACAGCAAAGCAATTCAGTACAATTTATCAAAAAGAAAAAGCTCTTTCTCTTCAAGTTCAGACCAATCAGAGCCAGACTTCTTCAGTTTGTTCAGTTTGTTTTTTTCCTCGGAGTCACAGTTTAATTCCAATTTCCTAAAAATAAAAGTTCAGCTGTTCTCTCCGTTTTATATTTTCATAATCTTCAGCTTTTTCTGTTTTAAACTTAGCCTCGTGTCTTTGCTTCAAACTGAAGTCAATCCGAAGAAAAAAGGAAAGTAAAGAGACACTTTTATTTACAATTAATCCAGCTCTGGGTTTTTTTGTGTCAGAAAAATGTAAATGTGTTTAAGGTCGTAAAGGTCGAGCGCATCGAAGCAAAGCGGCTCCACAATTACTTCTGCAGCGTCTCGTCCTGATTGTCGCCGAGGAGGGGTCTGTCCGGACCCACGCGTTAACGAGAGGCTCTGGGCCGAAAAGATCAGACGTGATTAGAGTCGATCAAAGCGACAGCGACGGCTCTGCTCTCGCTGCGAACGCAAACTACACCAGCAGAAAACAGACAGTGACGGCTTTAAAGCTGTAAATGTCAGGTCTGAGTCTGAGCCGTGACAGAAGCAGCAGGAGCTTTGAGAACCGGACACAAAGTTCCCTCCAGAGTCAGAGTCAGTGAACGCACCACAGCTCCAGCTCTGAATGGACTCCATCAGTTCTGTTCTGCTTCAGGGACACTTCTCTATCTTACCCTTGCTCTAAATGAAGGGTCAGGGGTCAGGGGTCATGGTTATACCTCACTGCAGCTGTAGAAGCATGTTGTATAAAAAGGGCAGAACAAACAAGCATCAAAATGTATTAAAATAAGTAAAGCTGCTCCGATCAGGATGAGCTCGATCACTGATCATGGGTTTATTTGATGTTCTTTTATAAATTCACTTTTCTTAAAAATACAGAAGCCTGTTTAAACATTAATTATTAGAGGTTGGTCAAACTAAAAGGTATAAAAATGACAATGTTTTCTTTTCTTTATTTTCTTCTTTAGTTTTATTCAGAAAGAACAGAAACATCTTATCGTCTCATTCTGGCTCCGAGCAGCTTCAAAATGACTTTCTTCAAACGTCTGATGAGGTTCGTGGTTGTTTATCGACGGGAGCCGCTCCAGAAGAAGCTCGTGTGGAATATTAGGAACGAGACTGGTCTGAGACGAAGGAAATCTGATGGAAATGTCCCAAACGCTGCAGAATTACACTTGAACCTATCGCCACGTTCAAGTACATCACGTAAACTCCTCCGTTCTGAGAGCGGGTTCTGTATTATTATCTGTGATATTAAAGCTCTGCTGCAGCGTGAACACTTGAATAAAACCCAGCTGTATTTTCTTGTTGGTAATGAAGCCTTCGCGGTCCCTCGTTCATTTCTGTTTCGTTGTGATGAGACGTTGGGCCGTAATGCGCTCCGGTCCCGGGACGAGGACCAAAGATTGAAAACAGATTGGTTTATGACTCGGTTTTACATCAGAGACTCTCTCGGAGACGCCGCACAGACACGGGCTGGATTTACATTTTCACTTGAAGCTGCATCGTTTACGAGAAAATTAAAATCCTTATGACTTTAAAACGACACCATCGAGTTTAATGTGAGTCGTTATTTCTACACATTTTAATCTCACTCTTGTCTTTCACTTGGTTCTGTTTTAATGTCAAACTTAAACCCAGCACATTTTCTGTTTCAGGTTCATTTCTACAGGAAGTATCTACAGAATTTTCAAAATAAAGTCAACTCTGTTTATGTGAATATATTTTATACATTTGTTTTACTCTATTTTTTTACAGTGGCCCCGAGGTGCATCATTGAAACTGTTTGTCCACAAGAAAAGTAAAAAGAGAAGGATATTTTTTAAAGACCACTGTCTGTCTCACTTTTTTCAGGCGTCTTATTCGTAATTGAGAAATTGTTTTGAGGAAAATTTATCTTTTATTTTTCTTGTTAAACTAAAACTGTTTGATGATGCACCTCAGAGCCAGTGTAATATAAATAATAAAGGTAAATATAGCCGCAAGCGGCGATGATCGGCCCTCGCCGTGGCGACCCGGTGCTGGTGCCGAGGTCGTGGGGTCGCGACCCGGTGCTGGTGCCGAGGTGGTTTCCTAAAAATTCTGACGAGGTCCTTTAAGAAAACAATCAAACATTTTAAGTTTGAGCCAAATCGGTAAAAGTATGTGTAAGTTATGTCAGAGTTTGTGGCCAAAACTTCAAAAATAGCCAAATTTGAAGGGTCACCATGGCAACACCATTTAATATTCTACAAAACCTTCAACAACTTTTGATCAGACACTTCTTGGGATCATTTTCACCAATTTTCAAGTCGTTCGGTCAAACCCCCTCAGACGAGTTCATTAAAGTACGAAGGGTGCAAATCGGTTGGTCACATGATCAATCCAAGATGGCGGACTTCCTGTTGGTCAGGGGGCGTGGCCACAATATAATTTTTTGTTCATCTCGGGATGTTGCATGTATGTGCCGAATTTCATTATTTTACGACAAAGTAAGTTTTGGGACGTCCCATTGGAAAACGGGAAGATTTTGTGGCGTTACCATGGCAACACGATTGGAGCTGGGGTATGCACATCATTGGCTTTTTTGATCAGGGTCACGTGAGGGACACATGTGCCAAATTTCATTTGTCTACGATAAAATAATTTTTTTGCCCCATACAAACATGTTTTTTAAGGTTTTTTGCTCTGCAGGGGCGCTATCGAACCCATCCTGAATTTTCCCATTTAAATCTGTTTAGGGCCTGGGACTGAGCAAACGATTCAAATTTGAGCCAAATCTGACAAAATTTGTGCGATTTATAACACTTTCTTTTTGGTGGCGAGCAGCGAAAACGTAACGAAAAGTCGCAGCGTTGCCGCGGCAACACCGTTTAATATTCTACAAAACCTTCAAGAACTTTTAATGGGCCACTTGTCTAGATGATGTGGAGCGAGTTTGGTGTCGTTGGGTTAAACGCCCTGGGACGAGTTCGTTCAAGTTCGAGGGGTGGGATTTTTACAAAAATCTTATTTTGAAAGTTTAATCCAAGATGGCCGACTTCCTGTTGGTCGCGTCGCTCCATCACAATATAATTTTTTGCCCGTACTGACATAACGAATAATCGCTCCGAATTTCATTCGTCTACGACGAACTTGACTCTCAGGACATCCCATAGGGGTCTCACTCCAGGGGGCGCTGTCGCGCCACTTTTTATTCGTTTTTTCTGTTTTGCACAAAATATTCGATTTTTCACCGGGACGGCGGTCCATACCAATTTTCGTGAGTTTTCGTTCACGGGAAGCATCCTAAAAATGGGCAAATAGAGGATGAAAAAAAAGAATAAAAATAATAATGAAGAACGCTAACAGATCCAATTATGCGTTGCCGATAGCAACCTATCTATATATATATAGAGAGAGCGCACGAGTCGACGAACATGCTCGTGAGGTCCATAGTGAATGACGAGCGCATTCACATGTCTAAGTGTGCTTCACGCATTAAGTCATGTGCGCTTCGCGCACGTTTACGATCTCAAATATGCGTTGCCGACGGCAACCGAGAGTTCGGAATGTTGCGAACACAGTGCTGGTGTGGGCCATGGTGAATGACGAGCTGCGCTCGTCATTCACTTAGTTCATAAGTGCGCTTCGCGCATTTAGTTCATTAGTGCGCTTCGCGCACTTTTCAGTTCCAATAGGCTCCTCGCCACCGGTGTGGGGCTCGGGCCTAATAAAGGCACCGTTGTTTTTAAAATGTTGTGAATGATGTGTTTAATGGTTTTATTTTGTGAAACACCTTGAGTTGCATTAAATTGTGTGAAAAGTTCTGTAGAAATAAACTCAGATGAAGACTGACCTAAGTCTGAACCTTGTTAGTTTGACCGGGTTTAATTGAAGTTATATTAACGTCAGAAGGTTTAAAAACCCCTCAGAGTTTGGCTCCGCCCCCAAACACCTGACTGATCAGATTCACCTGTTCACACTCCACAGTCTTTCAGAGAAGAGTCTGACTGTGACGGTTACTCTCTTGTTTTTCTGCTGCTCACTTCTTTTTCTTCAGATTTTCCAGTTGTGGATGAACCTTGTGTTGGACTTTTCTGTTTGTTTTCTGAAAAAGAGACGACGGTGAAGGTTTGTCTCGGACTCAACGACAGGCTCCAGGTGAGAACCACTCACGCTGTTCTCAGATCTGCTCCAACAACAACCAGACCAGAGTTTGGTTTCAGTTTTTCAACATTGATTAAAACAAAAAATCAGTAAACAACATTTATAACACATTTATCAAACTGGACTCTTCTGTTAAACACTTCTCAATAAAACACGTTAAACATTCTTCTTCTACCACTCTGGACTCAAGATTTATACTTGACACAGAAACATGATTAGATTAAAGTAGAAGATTAGTGTCAGTAAAAAGTGCTGCTGTAAAACTAACACAAACCTTTACAGAAACTGAGTGAATATGAATAAAATCCAAAAGACATGACTCTGAGGATTTACTGAAGATAATACTGTAAACTCTCAGGTTTGAGAAGTGTTTTTGACTTTATAAATGTAAAACATGAAGATGAATCTGTTGAAGAAACTGTATTTATTCAGTTTGTTTGTGTCTGATGTTACTCTGACTGTTTAGTGTTTTGTGTGAGTTCATTTTATCAACAGAATGTTTAATATGAAAACAGTGTTAACTCTCGACTCAGAATTCAGAGGTTTTGTTTCAGTTTCTAAATTGTGTCAGAGGTTTAGAGAAACGGGTTTAAGTTTCAGGAAATGTGTCTCAACGATTGTCAAACGAGTCGTGTTTAAAGCAGAGTTTGTTCGTCTGAAACACTCTCTTTGTGAAGTTTGTCTGAACGTGCGTTGACCTTGGATCCATTAGATCCTGATGAAAACTGAGGGATGCTGTCTGCGTCTGAGTCTTAGTTTGATTACATTCTGCCACCAGTCGTCAAAACGCATTTAAAAAACAATTTAGTGCAAAGACAAAGAGGCGAGAGGCCAGAGCTGCTGCGAACGGCCAAATAAATAAATCCATAATGAAGCGCGGACGGTGATCTGTCATTAGCATAAAGATAAAGAAAAAGGAGAAAATGACTCAAAGATGATGTCTATTATCAGTCATCTGTGTTCGGAGAAAATCTGAGGAGTTTAGAGTCTGTCGTTGAAACGATGTGGAGTAATCTGTCCGAGCGGTTCATTCATCATCATCTGCAGACGTTTAATATTTCAGCTTCTATTACATCGACTGAAAAAGACAGCTTTGTTTTCACTGGAATCCTAAAGTCTGCTGCTTTTAGGTCTCGACAAAAGGACTTGGAATCTTCATCAGTTTTGCATGTTTCCTGATGATGAAGGAGTTTACACTGAAATGGTTTAACTTTATCATTTATTCAGTAAAGGTCTGGACTCGAGTCAGACTTGAGTCACAATCTAATGACTTCAAGACTGGACTTGGACTTGAACCAGACTCAGACTTCACTTGGACTTGAACCAGACTCAGACTTCACTTGGACTTGAACCAGACTCAGACTTCACTTGGACTTGAACCAGACTTCACTTGGACTTGAACCAGACTTCACTTGGACTTGAACCAGACTCAGACTTCACTTGGACTTGAACCAGACTCAGACTTCACTTGGACTTGAACCAGACTCAGACTCACTTGGACTTGAACCAGACTCAGACTTCACTTGGACTTGAACCAGACTCAGACTTCACTTGGACTTGAACCAGACTCAGACTTCACTTGGACTTGAACCAGACTCAGACTTCACTTGGACTTGAACCAGACTCAGACTTCACTTGGACTTGAACCAGACTCAGACTTCACTTGGACTTGAACCAGACTCAGACTTCACTTGGACTTGAACCAGACTCAGACTTCACTTGGACTTGAACCAGACTCAGACTCACTTGGACTTGAACCAGACTCAGACTTCACTTGGACTTGAACCAGACTCAGACTTCACTTGGACTTGAACCAGACTCAGACTTCACTTGGACTTGAACCAGACTCAGACTTCACTTGGACTTGAACCAGACTCAGACTTCACTTGGACTTGAACCAGACTCTCTTGGACTTGAACCAGACTTACTTGGACTTGAGTCTCTGAAAAGACTTGATGTTTCTCCAAAGATTAAAAGAATATTATTAGAAACAGTTCATTTTCTTCAATAGTTTGACAGATTACACAGAGTTAAGTGTTACTCTCATGACGCTGCCTTCAAATGCTCTCTGTAAAACTCAGCGCTACAGGGCTTTACAACCAAAGAACAAAAAGCAGCCACACATTGACACATAATATTAGTATTGTTTAAAAGGATTTGAAACCTTGAAGAACAGGACTTGACTTGAAGTGGTCGTATCATAGAAAATGTTTTATAAAATGGTTTGTTTTTATTTTGTTCAGATTCTAATTTCCGTTCAGTCGAACAAAGTGTATAATCCACATTGATTTTATTGTGTGCAAAAAATATACACGACGTAAAAATAAAAATAAAGATGATCTGATGTATTTCTTCCACAAATGTTTGTCTTTTTTCCGGATGGATCAGTGACTTTAACATTACACACAACTGCCTCAAACTGAACTGAACTGAACAAATAAAACATTTCCAGTAAAAGTCCTCGTCATCTTCTCGTTTTCTTTGGTCCAAAGTGTTCAGGTTTTCTTCACAGATCTTTAACGAACCTGAACTCATCTTCAGAGAAAGTCACGATGAAGCTGTGAATCAGAAAAGTGAGTCACGTCGAGTCGTCACGAAGCTCTGGATAATTCCTCAGAACAGTTAATTCATCATCGAGAATAATATTTCAGCTTCTATTACTGCGTCTGAGGCTCCGCTGTGACCTCTGACCCCGGCTCTGGACTGTCAGCTGACCCCATCCATCACCACAGACACGAGGAAGAGGAGGAGGAAGAGCGGGCTCATCAGCCATTACTACCGGGTCAAAGGTCGACTTAGACTCAACGTCACCAGCAACAATTTAGACAGAATCAACCAGGACTAAACCAGGTCTAAACCAGGTCTAAACCAGGACTAAACCAGGTCTAAACCAGGACTAAACCGGGTCTAAACCAGGACTAAACCAGGTCTAAACCAGGACTAAACCAGGACTAAACCAGGACTAAACCAGGACTAAACCAGGTCTAAACCAGGTCTAAACCAGGACTAAACCAGGACTAAACCAGGTCTAAACCAGGACTAAACCAGGACTAAACCAGGTCTAAACCAGGTCTAAACCAGGACTAAACCAGGACTAAACCAGGTCTAAACCAGGACTAAACCAGGACTAAACCAGGTCTAAACCAGGTCTAAACCAGGACTAAACCAGGACTAAACCAGGTCTAAACCAGGACTAAACCAGGACTAAACCGGGTCTAAACCAGGACTAAACCAGGACTAAACCAGGACTAAACCAGGTCTAAACCAGGACTAAACCAGGTCTAAACCAGGACTAAACCGGGTCTAAACCAGGACTAAACCAGGTCTGAACCAGGTCTGAACCAGGACTAAACCAGGACTAAACCCGGGACTAAACCAGGACTAAACCAGGACTAAACCCGGGACTAAACCAGGACTAAACCCGGGACTAAACCAGGACTAAACCAGGTCTAAACCAGGACTAAACCCGGGACTAAACCAGGACTAAACCCGGGACTAAACCAGGACTAAACCAGGTCTGAACCAGGTCTAAACCAGGACTAAACCAGGTCTAAACCAGGACTAAACCCGGGACTAAACCAGGACTAAACCCGGGACTAAACCAGGACTAAACCAGGACTAAACCAGGACTAAACCAGGTCTGAACCAGGTCTAAACCAGTCTAATCTTTTTCTTGTTCAGCTACAAACAGTCAAGTCTTTCACCACCTCCTGAAACTGGGATTGTGTATAGAGTGTGTGTGTGTATTGTGTGTGTGTGTGTGTATATTGTGTGTGTGTGTGTGTATATTGTGTGTGTGTGTATATTGTGTGTGTGTGTATATTGTGTGTGTATTGTGTGTGTGTGTGTGTATATTGTGTGTGTGTGTGTGTATATTGTGTGTGTGTGTGTATATTGTGTGTGTATTGTGTGTATTGTGTGTGTGTGTGTGTGTGTATTGTGTGTGTGTGTGTGTATATTGTGTGTGTGTGTATATTGTGTGTGTATTGTGTGTATTGTGTGTGTGTGTGTGTGTGTATTGTGTGTGTGTGTATATTGTGTGTGTATTGTGTGTATTGTGTGTGTGTGTGTGTGTGTTTGTGTGTGTATATTGTGTGTGTATTTTGTGTATTGTGTGTGTGTGTGTGTATTGTGTGTGTGTGTATATTGTGTGTGTATTGTGTGTATTGTGTGTGTGTGTGTGTGTGTGTGTGTGTATATTGTGTGTGTATTGTGTGTATTGTGTGTGTGTGTGTGTATTGTGTGTGTGTATATTGTTATGTGTATTGTGTGTATTGTGTGTGTGTGTGTGTGTGTGTGTATATTGTGTGTGTATTGTGTGTATTGTGTGTGTGTGTGTATTGTGTGTGTGTATATTGTGTGTGTATTGTGTGTATTGTGTGTGTGTGTGTGTGTGTGTGTGTGTGTGTATTGTGTGTGTGTGTGTGTGTGTGTGTGTGTGTGTGTGTGTGTGTGTGTGTGTGTATATTGTGTGTATATTGTGTGTATTGTGTGTGTGTGTGTGTGTGTGTGTATATTGTGTGTATTGTGTGTGTGTGTGTGTGTGTGTGTGTGTGTGTGTGTATATTGTGTGTATTGTGTGTGTGTGTGTGTGTGTGTGTGTGTGTATATTGTGTGTATTGTGTGTGTGTGTGTGTGTGTGTGTGTGTGTGTGTGTGTCCAGGTAAGCGCTGCAGACAGAATCAGGACATGCAGGTGTTAGCCTCGAGACATAAACATGAATATTCATCAACAACAAAAGCTCTCATTAAGAACTCTTTGTGACGTTTAAACGATATTGATTTTATTTGAAAGGTTTTATTTGGATCCTTTGACCTTTGACCTTTGACCCAATGCATATTCTACATTTACCCGTGTCAGAAATGTCTGTCGTTATCTTTTTACACAAACATTTAAAGTTTAATTGAACTAAAAGATGTTAAAATGTCGTTGACACAAACGTCTCAAAATGAAATGAATATATTCATGATTCTTTAAAGTCGTTAGTTGTTTGTGTTTGTGTTGATTTCACTTCAGTTTCTTCTGGATTTTTCCAACTTTTCTTTTTTTTCCTTTGGCCCCGCCCCCTGAGACTTAACGGACCAATCAGACGCTCATCGACAGACCGTCCCCCGAGGGCTGTTTGTGGAACTAAAACTCTGGTTTGCCCCGAGACACCGGAGCTCCGGGCCCGACCCTCCACTCTTCGTTTTTATCGATCCGGCGCCGACACGTTCCCGATATCTGACGGCGGGGCCCTCCCCGCTCCGGCCCGGGGCCTCCGCCGGGGCCCTCCCCGCTCCAGCCCGGGACCTCCGCCGGGGCCCTCCCCGCTCCAGCCCGGGGCCCTCCCCGCTCCAGCCCGGGACCTCCGCCGGGACCTCCGCCGGGGCCGCGCGCTCGCTTTAAAACCCCTCTAATAACCTCCAGCTCCGAACAAAGCCTCGCACTAATAAAACGTCCCAATTGAGCCGATTAAAGACCAATAACCCGCGCGGCGGCCGCAGCCTCAGAGTAAATTGGATCTGGCTCTAAACGGCGGCGCTGATGAAAACACCGCTCCAGCTTCTAATGGACCGACTGTCTCTGTGTCCCTCTAACGTCCTCCATCAGAGACACTCCTGGAGACTGGACAGAAACTAGACTCACTACAAACCACTGTCCATGAAGGGACAGAAAAACACATGTCCACACGTCCACACGTCCACTGACACGTCCACAGACACGTCCAGATTCGTCCACTGACACGTCCACAGATACGTCCACAGACACGTCCACAGACACGTCCACGCGTCCACAGACACGTCCACGCGTCCACAGCTACGTCCACAGCTACGTCCACAGCTACGTCCACAGCTACGTCCACACTTCCACAGACACGTCCACACGTCCACAGACACGTCCACAGATACGTCCACAGATACGTCCACAGACACGTCCACAGACACGTCCACAGACACGTCCACAGATACGTCCACAGACACGTCCACAGACACGTCCACAGACACGTCCACAGATACGTCCACAGACACGTCCACAGATACGTCCACAGACACGTCCACAGACACGTCCACAGCTACGTCCACAGCTACGTCCACAGACACGTCCACAGCTACGTCCACAGCTACGTCCACAGCTACGTCCACACGTCCACAGACACGTCCACAGATACGTCCACATGTCCACAGACACGTCCATAGCTACGTCCACAGCTACGTCCACAGACACGTCCACAGCTACGTCCACACGTCCACAGACACGTCCACAGCTACGTCCACAGCTACGTCCACACGTCCACAGACACGTCCACAGATACGTCCACACGTCCACAGACACGTCCACACGTCCACAGACACGTCCACAGACACGTCCACAGACACGTCCACAGACACGTCCACACGTCCACAGACACGTCCACAGACACGTCCACAGACACGTCCACAGACACGTCCACAGACACGTCCACAGATACGTCCACACGTCCACAGACACGTCCACACGTCCACAGACACGTCCACAGATACGTCCACACGTCCACAGACACGTCCACACGTCCACAGACACGTCCACAGACACGTCCACAGACACGTCCACAGACACGTCCACAGACGTGGAATCGTTTGACATCTTATGGACATGTTGCAGCTGTTGCTTTTTACACAAACAACAGGACTTTTTGTTGTTTTGTTTTGTTTTGAGGAAACAAACTGAACCAAACAAACACAACGTAAACAACAAACTGAATCAATGAGAAACAAACGCAGCCAAAAGAAACAAACGAAAAGAGAAGAAACAAACCTGGACTTTTTCTCTTCTCTTTATTACAGTTTATTGTCCTCTGGCCCTGGTCTGGACTCGGTCTTGGTCTCGGTCTTGGTCTGTGTGGTCTAGACTAAAACCCAGTGTAAATTTAGTTATTTGTTCAGTCCAGGATCACAACAACAACTGGCTCAAAGAGCTTCACAAAAACAAAGACAGAATGAACCTGTGTTTAGGGCCTCCATCGGGGTCAGAGGTCATCAGAGGAAAACCTCCAAAACCCAGAGAAACCTCAGAGAATCACAGAAGGATCCAGTCCCAGGAACAAATGAATCAGGATTAATCTGAATATAGTCCATGATGATCTCATCAGGAACAGTTCACCTGAAGATCTGGGTCAGGAGAGGTCAGAGGTCGGTAAATGTGGACAGAGTGCTATTGTGTGCTAGTGTCTATATATTTTTACTGCGTTCTCTTTATCTATTTTCAACCCAGTTTTTGCTCCAGTGTGAACAGCGTCACATGAATTCCTCCAAAGACTGGATCAAAGTCTGAACTTTACAATAAATAACAATTATAAATAAATCGATGGAACCTAAAGTTTGTTTTGGACAGATATTGTTTTTAGATCATTTTGAATCTATCTTTCTGTTGTTTTGACGTTAGTGTGGACACGTTTACAAAGCTTTTGATTTGTTCAGTTTTGAATAACTTTATTAAACCTTGACTCTGTCACTTCACAAATACTCAGAGGGTTCAGTATAAAACTAGACCAGGTCTAAACCAGGTCTAAACCAGGTCTAAACCAGGTCTAAACCAGGTCTAAACCAGGTCTGAACCAGGTCTAAACCAGGTCTCAACCAGGACTAAACCAGGTCTAAACCAGGTCTAAACCAGGACTAAACTAAACCAGGTCTAAACCAGGTCTAAACCAGGACTAAACCAGGACTAAACCAGGACTAAACCAGGACTAAACCAGGACTAAACCAGGTCTAAACCAGGTCTAAACCAGGACTAAACCAGGACTAAACCAGGTCTAAACCAGGTCTAAACCAGGACTAAACCAGGACTAAACCAGGTCTAAACCAGGACTAGACCAGGTCTAAACCAGGACTAAACCAGGTCTAAACCAGGACTAGACCAGGACTAAACCAGGTCTAAACCAGGTCTAAACCAGGACTAAACCAGGACTAAACCAGGTCTAAACCAGGACTAAACCAGGTCTAAACCAGGACTAAACCAGGACTAAACCAGGACTAAACCAGGTCTAAACCAGGACTAAACCAGGTCTAAACCAGGACTAAACCAGGTCTAAACCAGGTCTAAACCAGGACTAAACCAGGTCTAAACCAGGACTAAACCAGGACTAAACCAGGACTAAACCAGGTCTAAACCAGGACTAAACCAGGACTAAACCAGGTCTAAACCAGGTCTAAACCAGGTCTAAACCAGGACTAAACCAGGACTAAACCAGGTCTAAACCAGGTCTAAACCAGGACTAAACCAGGTCTAAACCGGGTCTAAACCAGGACTAGACCAGGTCTAAACCAGGACTAGACCAGGTCTAAACCAGGACTAAACTAAACCAGGACTAAACCAGGACTAAACTAGGTCTAAACCAGGTCTAAACCAGGACTAAACCAGGTCTAAACCAGGACTAAACCAGGTCTAAACCAGGTCTAAACCAGGACTAAACCAGGTCTAAACCAGGTCTAAACCAGGTCTAAACCAGGTCTAAACCAGGACTAAACCAGGTCTAAACCAGGTCTAAACCAGGACTAAACCAGGTCTAAACCAGGTCTAAACCAGGTCTAAACCAGGTCTAAACCAGGTCTAAACCAGGACTAAACTGAGTCTGGTTCAGTAGAAGAAGAGAGAAAGTGGGCGGAGCCTGAGTCGGAGGCAGTGAATATGACTTTATTCAGAGTCAGATCACACACACACACACACACACACACACACACACACACACACACACACACACACACACACACACATTTAACCAACAATGAAGTTAAGAAAATGCAGAAAACAGATTAAGTGAAGTTAATTAAGTCTAGTTTTGGTCCAGATTTAGACACGGTTCAGTCTGAGTGAGTCTGGTTTGTTCTAGTCTAGACTTTAGTTAGAACCTGGTTTAGTCCTCGTCTTGGTCTTGGTCTTGTCCCAGGTTTAGCTTTGGTTTAGTCCTGGTTTAGTCTTGGATCAAGTCTGGTTTAGGTCTGGACTTGGTTCAGTTTTGATCCTGATTTAGTCCCAATTTAGTTTAGTCCAGATACAGTCTTTGTTTAGTCATTTTTGACCTGGTTTAGTCTTGACTTGGTCCTAGTTTAATCCTGGTTTAGTCCTGGTTTAGTCTTGACTTGGTCCTAGTTTAATCCTGGTTTAGTCCTGGTTTAGTCTTGACTTGGTCCTAGTTTAATCCTGGTTTAGTTCTGGTCCAGTACTGGTTCTCTCTTAGTCCGGATTTAGACCATTGTTAGTCATTGTCAAGTCCCTTTTCAGTCCTAGTCTAGTCCTGTTCTAGTCCCAGTTTAGTCCTGTTTAGTCCCGGTTTAGTCCTGGTTTAGTCCTGGTTTAGTCCTGGTCTAGTCCCGGTCTAGTCCCGGTTTAGTCCTGTTCTAGTCCCGGTTTAGTCCTGTTCTAGTCCAGTTCTAGTCCAGTTCTAGTCCCGGTTTAGTCCTGTTCTAGTCCCGGTTTAGTCCTGTTCTAGTCCAGTTCTAGTCCAGTTCTAGTCCCGGTTTAGTCCTGTTCTAGTCCCGGTTTAGTCCTGTTCTAGTCCCGGTTTAGTCCTGTTCTAGTCCAGTTCTAGTCCTGTTCTAGTCCTGGTTTAGTCCCGGTTTAGTTCCTGTTCTAGTCCCTGATCTAGTCCCTGTTTAGTCCTGTTCTAGTCCTGTTTAGTCCCGGTTTAGTCCCGGTTTAGTCCTGTTCTAGTCCTGTTTAGTCCCGGTTTAGTCCCGGTTTAGTCCTGTTCTAGTCCAGTTCTAGTCCAGTTCTAGTCCCGGTTTAGTCCTGTTCTAGTCCCGGTTTAGTCCCGGTTTAGTCCTGTTCTAGTCCAGTTCTAGTCCAGTTCTAGTCCCGGTTTAGTCCTGTTCTAGTCCCGGTTTAGTCCTGTTTAGTCCTGTTCTAGTCCTGTTTAGTCCCGGTTTAGTCCCGGTTTAGTCCCTGTTCTAGTCCTGTTCTAGTCCCGGTTTAGACTTGTTCTAGTCCTGGTTTAGTCCCGGTTTAGTCCCGGTTCGTGCTGGTCCCTGTTTAACTCAATGGCAGCGTCCTCTTGAACAAACAGCGCTATCAGTCTGTATCTGTGACTGAAGAGAGAGAGCCACACAGGCGCGCGCCCCCCGCTCCCACGCACGCGCCCGCCCGCCTCACATACCGACACACACCGAGGCACGAGATCACACCGATGTCACCGCGGACCGACCACCTCCAGCAGCAGCAGCCTCCATCTTTCCAGAGCCCAGCACCAACTCCCACAGCAACCTCCGGGGGCGAGAGGCGGGCGACGCGCGGACCATGGCCGGGGACGAGGCGCCTTTCTCGGATACGGATCCCGCAGAGGGGTCGGTGTGAGTCCGGAGCTCCTGTTGCTACGTCTTTAGCTTTTCGTCCACGGCTTCTCGCGTGGTTTGAACCCTTGTCACAGTCACCCTTCAGAGCCACTCGTCTCATCGATCCACTCAGCAGCGCGGGGAGGAGAAGGGGGACAAGAGGGCGCATGGAGACGCTATGAGCGGACACTGAGTTGGAGCCGCGCCGGGGGTTTCTCTGAAGGATAAAGCCCGGACAACACCAGCGAGGAATTAAACCAAGAGAATTAAAGGTTTTTGAACCGGAACAGTGACAGGAATCGCGTAGAAACCTTGTCAATTTGATTCATTCGTGGGTTTCACTGTTGGCATTTTGCGCACAGGAGACGCGACAATGACTTGGATTAATTTAAGAGTAATTTCCGAAGGTTAAAGAAAAGACGCGTGAAAACAAGACTAAAAGCTTGTCTTGGGCTTGTAGCTGTTTGAATATTGAATAAAGGTTGGTGTGTGGAGCGGGGACGGAGGGGAAACAGGTGGAAAGCAGGTGGAAGCGCGTCCTCAAAGCGCGTCAGAACTCAGCGGGACGATGATTAGGATCTTCCCGGATTTCAGCGTCCAGGTGACGGCCTCGGCGGCGGGAGGAGTCGGGGCTGGAGGAGGCAGCGGAGGAGGAACAGGTGTAGGAGCAGGAGGAGGGGGGTCCGGGATGGTGGGCGCCGCTGCAGGACCCCCCTTGGGCCGGGTGCCCGTGGTGCCAGTGCCCGGTGCCACCAACGGGACTCCGCAGGGCGTCCAGGGGCTCGGCGCGTATCAACAGAGGTACAGCACAGACACAGACACAGACCTGGAGCTCAGGACACATTCAAACACACATTTAAACACACATTCACACACTTTGGAGCAGGAGTGAGATCAGTGTTTGATTTTCCTTCAAAGTGACACCGACCCATTTTTAAACCAACTTAAAACTTCCCAAACTCCAAATATATCAACTATATTCACATAAACTTCCATCTAACCTGCTTTAGGACATTATTGACCAGAGATTATCAGATTCAAATCAAGTCTAATCTTAGTTTGTGTCGTTTTTGCTTCAGACTGATTCCTATCACCAACAACTCTGTCTCTTTTTGGACAAATAACTATTTTAAACATTTAATAATACAAAGATATCAACAAATCATCTTAAAAAAAACCCCATATTTCTTCATAAATATAACTTTAGGACCGTATTGTGGAAAACAGTAAGAATCCAAGACATTTTAAAGACTTTGACGTTTCCATTTAATCAAAAGGATCCATTTAAACTGATGCAGACAATGTCAGAGGATTTTAATAAAGTCCATCTTTTTAATTGAGACATGTTTAGATGATTCTGTGTCATTTATCTTTTAAATGCCCTTCAGAACTCTTTCTATAATTAACAGAAGTAAACCACAATGAACACTTTATTTAAACATTTTACTCAAAAAACCAAGAAGGACAACATTTACATTATTTCTAGTTTTACTGACATCGTTTTTAGGTAAAAGCTGGTTCACTTTGTCTCACTGTGATTTAACGTCTCTCGTGAAAACTCTTTATTCTTTGTAAATGAATCTTTTTAATCAGTGTCTTTTAAACTCCTTGAATCTGAAAACGAGAAGACGTCAGAAATGTGAGCGCTGCTTTTACAGTGAACCTCAAAGAGAAGAATAAAACAGGTTGAACGAGAGTTAAAGATTTAAATCACACATTTTATTTTAACGTTCTTTTTAAATGTGTCTTAAACATTTGTTCAACTCAGAAATGCTTTTCCCAAACCTTTCTTTTATCGTTGCTTTTGCAAAAACAGGAACAGATCCTGAACCAGGCGTCTTTTAAAAAAATACATTTGTTTTTTAAGTAAAGCTTTTGACTCATTTTCTATCTTTATTAGATTCATTTATTGTATTTGTTAAGGTCAGCAGCACTCGGTTCAGTCTCTGGAAGAGTTCACACTGTTTCACTCACATTTGTTTTGGAGAAAAAAAAAGACAAGTAACGTTTGTTTTTTGCCTTAAAATATTAGAGTGTTTGGATTCCATTTGAATCAAAAAGAATATGAGATTTTATTAATATCTTCTGCTGAATTTTCCTTTTAGAGAAACTAAACTCAAACACTTGCTGCTGTTGAAGCTGCTGTGTTTGATTATTTTTCTACAAATATATCGTTTTCATTTATTTATCGTCACATTGACCTTTTATTCAAACCTCAACAAACTGGTGTAAGATTGACATGTTTAATCTGTGTTCTGTATTTTTGACTTGGACAGGATCATTACTAACAGTTCAATGGGTCTTTATTGCAGTAAAACAAAGAACAGCTTCAGTCTTTTCAGTCGTCATGACTTTAGTTTAAATGTGTTTTATTTGGTCAGGTTCAGTTGTGTTTGAGAGGACACACTGTGACGGGACAGATCTCATTAATACAAGCTTTAAATCAGACTGAAGCTTTTTACCTGAGTTTTTGTGTCACTCTTTAACTTGAGGATATATTTGTGACGTTTGTTCTTTTCACGATGGACTCGTTCTGCTTCGACGCTCACACATTTCTCTTTTGGCTCGTTTGGTTTTAATGAAGCTCCGTTCACATTGATTCTTTGGACACTTTTCAGAATCTACTCTTAATCAATCTGCTGTTTTCTGTATAAATACTGGAACATTTGTGTGTGCCGTTAGTTTGAGTTTAATGGTCGTCATGAACCAAGTCGTGAATATTGTCGTCTCTTTTTCTCTTTTTCAGATTGTTGTACAGATAACTATTACTTCTATTATTTTAACTCTTCGAGGTTAAACATATATTATACATTTTATAAATTAAACCTCACCTCAAACGTAGATGTTAGTGCCACATTAAAGTATCGTGACTTAAACGAGAATGACCTGATTTTATAATAGTTTATTGTAACAGGAATCAACTGTAAAAATGAGACCTTAAGACGTGATCTAGTCTTTATAATGAAGGATTTTAATAGATGAGAATGATCAGTCCACAGCAGGATTTTGTCCAATCACAGCTCACTTCAGGTAAAAAGGAGCGCTCCCATTGGTCGACACTGATGTCAACAACGAAGGAACAAGGAAATAAACCAAGGAAATGGGTTATTCTGTTGGAAATATGTCTTATTTTACAGAGAAACAGCTCAAAAAAGATAAAAATAGAGAAAAGGGAAGTAAATTAAATGGTAAACTCCAAAGATAAAAGTTTCAGATCAGCTCTAAACTTTGATTTAATGTAATGTTAGTATTTTGGAGGAAACATTGGTCTGGTTTTATTTTTTTAATAAAAGAGAAGCTGCTTTTGGAGGAGAGTCTGAGACTGGGACAAGAAAAGAACATCAGGTTCTGGAGCTTTAATGGACTTTAATCTGAAAAGCAGAGTTTTTCATGTGTATTTTAAATGCTCTTTAAAGCAGACTTTTATTCTGAAATGAAGCTAACCTGCAGGAAAGGACACACACCTAGACTCACACTTTATCTTTGGATTTTAGAGCTCTCTTCTCCAGATGAAACAGGAACATGCCTCAGGTGTCGGGATTTATGAGTTACACTAAACTTAACCAATCACATGCTCCAAAAAGGAGCGCTCCCATTGGTCGACACTTGTCACATGACGTTCCAGGAAGTTTAATAGCTGCAGATAAAGTGTATTTTCAGCTGAATATGTCTTTTAACAGAGAAACAGCTGAAAAAAGAAAAGCATCAACAGAGAAAAGGGAGACAACGTAAAACACAGATAAATACTGTCAATTCAATCACGTAATGTTTAACGAGGAGGAGATAATTGTCGTCCTGACGCTGAAGTCACAGCTAAGCTAACGCTAAACTCTAAACTTCAGTTTGGTCAAATGGATTAGTATTTTGGAGGAAAAACTGGTCTGGTTTTATTTGCTTTTGGAGGAGAGTCTGAGACAGGGACAAGAAAAGAACATCAGGAACTGGAGCTTTGAGTTTGGTTAAATGCTTTAACCCAGTCTCCTGCTTTTGTGACACTTTGGGCCAAAATATGTAGAATATTTACATTTTCAAACATATTAGGTTGTTTTTTCCTTGTTTGGTCGGATGTTATTGACCGAGAGAGATTCAGGATGAGTTACGTTTAGAAGATTTACTGCGACTAAAACAAACTGCTGCAGAGTTTCTAAAACATGGAGCTGTAAATCATCTATTAATATAAAAGTAACTAAGAATAATCAAACACATTCAGTCTTTGTGTAGAAGCAGGATTCAGAGGTGAATATTTTTGAAAGACTCCAACAACAAAAGTTCTATTGATTAACTTTAGTTTTAAAATGTTATTTCCATTCAGTCCCACTTCTTGAGATAAAATGATTGTTATTCCCAGTGTCTTTAGAGTGTTTATGTAGAACTTCATAAAGATTTTAAAACAAGAACACAACCAAGTCATTTTCCACTGACTACAATCTGATCTGAGTTTTATTCTGTTGCTTTAGTCTCACTTTTCTTTATTTCAGTCACTTTTGGAAACGTAAACATTGGTTAAATCTAATGTTTTTTCTGAAATTTATTGCATCTCACTTTATTCTTGTCACAAAGCCACATCACAATCTAAATTAAATTAATTGAAGATTGATTTTTATATTTTCAATACTTTCTTGTGCTTTCCTTTACTCTGGTGTTTTTATCATTAAGTCACTTTGTACAAGCTTTTATTTATATATTACTACTATTGTGTAATACTACGAGTTAAAATACACATAATTCTAACAGAAAAAAGATGTTTGATTTAAATTAAGCTCCATTTCTCACAAAAAACTGGTTAAACCTTGTCTTTTTGCTGTATTTCTCTGCGTCTTGTTTATTTCTCGTCACAAATCCACGTTCCACTGAAGCCGCTCGGTTCTGTGTATTTTCATGACTTTCTTGTGTTTTCCTTTACTCTTTAACCTGGTGTTAAGCGTTTACATCACAACAGACGCCATTTTATGTGTTTTTCTTCATGACTTTCTCGTTTCTGTGTTTTCCTTTTCCCTTAAATCATCACTAAGTCACTTACATACAAGCTTTTTTTTAGATAATCCTGGAGGCCAGAGTTAAAATACACATAATTCCAACATAAAAAAAGATGTGTTTGATTTAAACTAAGCTTTATTTCTCATTTAAACCTGTTTTTTTGCTGTATTTCTCTGCGTCTTGTTTATTTCTCGTCACAAAGCCTCGTTTCCGCTGAAGCCTGTTGGTTCTGTCCTTTTCCTTTACATCGGCTCCATCTCTCCGTCTGCCTCCCCCTCTTCCTCCTCTTCCTCCTCTTCCCTCCGCCGCCGTCGAGCCGCGGTGTTTGTGCGCAGAATACCCAGCATGCCTCTGACCTTGAGAGGTCATTGGTGTAAAACACAGACAGAGGCAGAGCTTTAATCACTCGGGGCTCGGCTGCGGATCCTGAAACGGCGGCGTTTAGGGCGAACAAAACGAGCAGAGCAGGCGTTTCTGTCCAAAGATAATGAGGCGTTTGTCGGCGGCGAGCGTCAGGACCACAGCTTTTTAATGAAACAAGTGGAGAATGTGACAAAATATGAGATAAGAGCCGTGAGTTTAGACGGAACACAGAGAATCACAGAAGGAGGTTTGGAATTGTTAAGATGCAAAATGGAGGAATTAAACTGAGACATTTGTGTAGATGAGTTAATTAGGAACAAGAAAGATGTGTGTTTTTACAGTGAAACTAAAGCCTGTTGGTATTTTTCATTTGGTGGAATTCAAAGATATAAAGACACTGTTTTGTTTTTATTTTTTCAGATAGATTTGTCTCAGAAACATTTAAAAGACACAAGATCCTTAAAACATGGAATATACTATGATAATAATAAATGTGTGATATGTTCTAAACTGGACTTCCACTGTTTGTTTGATTTTACTTAAATCTTTTGAATATCACTCACTCTGTTTTATTCACCGCTGCTTTGCTTTTCTGCTGAAATAAAAGAAAAAAAAGAAAAGGGAAATAAAACGAGGGAAATGTTCGTTAGTGGCAGAATAAGAAAAAGAAGAATAAGAGTGAATAAAACAGACTTCATGAAGGATGTTGAGGTAAAAGAAAGTGAATAAAATAGAGCTGTTCAAATATTTTTATTGGGAAGCTGCACATGATACAGACAATAACACACACTGTAAATGACAATAAGGTTAACATCAGGAGAAAAGTGAATAAACAGAGCTAATGTGAGGCTAACGGAGGTAAAGCTAACAGCAGTGGAGCTAATGACAAGGGAACACTGAATAAAACAGAGACACTGTCCTTTGGTGTATTTTATATTTTATTTATTGCTCTTTTAGGATTTTATGTCATATTCTTCGTGTTTTGGTGTGTTTTAAATTGTCAGTAGTCGATGTGTGGTTTTGAAATTTCAACTGAGCTTTTCTAGAGTCGCTTTTTAGTTTGTTTAAAGTCAAAACTCAACTTTATTATTCATTTACCAGAGCTTCTGTTTATTCTGAATGTGTTTTGCCTTTAATCATTTCATTTATTTTGAGCAACTTTACAAAACCACAGATAAAACCAGTGTAAATGATATTTAAACACTTGAAATGGAGTAGAATTTAAAACAAAAGAAAAGGAAAACCTGAGCCTAACCCCTTTTATACTTTTCATTTACACAAAGAACTGTTGATAATTACATTCCTTTATTCACTAGTTTACATATACATTACATAAATACAAGCAGAAATACAGGAAGTGCACTGTAATACTTCCAATAATACTAAATGCTTTATTGATACGACTCTAAAAGATTAAACATTTAATATAAAGCTGCATGTCATTTTAAATCGAAGTTAAATGCAGTGTTTGATGGAGATCTGAACTGTTTATTGTTAATTAAGTTAAATACTGACACGTACTGGACAACACTTAGCTTTCTGCAGCTAAGCTAAAGCTAACAAACCCAAAACATGGCTGCCCATTATTTTCAGTGGATGGTGCAAAGTTTTTGTCTTCTAGGTTTATTTCCTCGTTATGTTTCCCAAAGAGCAGGTCACTACGGCGCTGGCTTTAGCGAGTTTAAGGATTTTTAACAGAGAAAAAGTCCAACAAAAAACACTACATAATCCAATCTTTTTTGTAGCTGTAAGTTTCCTGAAGCTGAATGTGAGATGTTTGTTTTTACTGCAGTCTCTGGGAAATATCCCTGTAGGTTTGTAGGTTTGTAGGTTTGTAGAATGGGTTCGTTGCAATACCTCGAGTGGCCACTAATCAAAATGGTGGTGCCTTTTCCAGATTTTCTAACACGTCCATGTTTTTTCTCATTTATTATTGGACAGAGAGGAACTCAAACTGAGCCACATCAGAGACAAAAGAGAAAATAAACATTAAAACACGACTGATACCTGCCTCGATCTGTGTTGTGTTCAGGACGGACTCAAGATAATAACAAACAATATGTCAGCTCCATCTTGATTTGTGTTAGACATTTAAGCAAATCTCAAAGAGGCATCAAAACAAAGCGCAGTTTCCAAACTGTGAGAATAAAACTGTGTCAACGTCATTTTAACTCAATAACTTCAGAAACATTAATAATATTGTACACGTGAACTGTACAAGTGCATTTAAAGAAAGAAAAAGGAACTGGTCAGTAGCAAGAAAAAAATAAGAAGGAACAATACTTTGACAAAAATGACCAACGTTAGTCGTAAATAAAGAGAATATGATGAAAACATGACCCAAGTCTAAATGAAGCAGTTGTTTGTGTCAGAACCCGGAGCAGCTCACTACTCCCTCTAGTGGCAGAAACTCATAACTCATTTCCCTGAATAGATCTCCAGAATATTATTGCATCTCTTCACTGTATTTAAATGAATACAATCTGCACATGTTTCTTTAATAATGTGTGATTTGCAGTGATTCAGACGCAGAGCCCGCACCGATGTCTTGGTATGAAGCAATCAAAGGGTTAAAACTTGATTGGAACCAGCGTTTAGTGCAACAGTGTCAGTCCAGGAAGCAACACATGGAGCGAAATAGGAAATAATCAAAGCATCCACACACAGGACACACACAGGACACACACAGGACACACACATGCACAAACCAACTGCATCTGAGCGGCGTTGATGCACCGGAGCTGCGCGCCTTCCGTCCTTTTAACGCGGGGAACATGCTCCGGGAAAGAGCGGACACTGTGACCGACACCAGACGCTCCTTTGGGGGGATATGAGCCGCGGGGAGAGCCGCAGCCGCCGGGGATGTGAGCAGCTGAAGCATGCGGATCGAGAGGGCTTTATTTCCTCATCATCTGAACGGGAATTCCTCCGCGGTGTGAGGCGAGGAGAACCGGGCAGAGACAGCGGTCACCGAGAGGCGTGCTAGCCGGGTTTCCATGCACCGTTCTCGGCATGGCATCGCAGCTGCAGCCCGCTCTCCGGAGGTGGACGTGGACGCTTCGCCGCTGCTTCTAAGACGAGACAAACAGTGAAGTGAAGCAGGAGGGAGGCGGAGGAGAGACCCAGACACACACTCGGTCACACACACGCCTCACGCACACGCTCACGCACGCTTCCACGGGACATGGCTTTGTTTTAACGCTGTGAGCATGACGCAGTGCTGTCAGGACGCAGCGCACCGCGATTGAACCGAGAAACCGTGGAGGAAAGGACCGAAAGTGGAGAATCGGGGCTGGTTACAGGAAGATGGCGCCCACCAAACCGAGCGTTCAGCAGGACCCCACTCGCAGAGAACGGTCGGTTTCCCCTGATTCCCTCCTCCTCCTCTTCCTCCTCTTCCTCCTCTTCTTCTTCTTCGCGCGTCTTTGTGGAGGCGCGTGCGTGTGTGTTACCTGTGCTTTGTTGTGGGAACATCCAGCCACCTGTGCGTGTTCATGTGGGGGTCCTGCTGGGTTTGCATTGGTCCAAGTTTAAGCAGGACTCACCTGAGCTCACGGGTTTAAGGTGGAAATGACAGATAGAGATAAACAGTTGGATGGTCCTCAAACAGGTGTGAGGCTCAGGTGTGTGTCTGGTGTGTGTCTGGTGTGTGTCTGATGCAGATGCTGATTGGTCCACCTGTTGATTTAAAGAGATACACAGCTTTTTTAATGGTTTTGCACTGGTTTGACTCTGAGTTTAATGGTTTTAATGGTTTCTTTAATAGAAACATCAGCTGGTTTTTTAAAAAGTGTTTATTGAAATGCTCTGTTGGTGTTGGTTTAAACAGGAATAAATGGAGTCATAGATACTTGATGTTTTTAGATAGAAATGTCTTGGATTCAGAGACATTATTAAATAAAAGAAGGTGATGCTTTATTCACTGTTTTACTCAGATCTTGCTGTTTATTGGATTCTGGTTTAACCTGAGACTGAGCCAAACCTTTTGCTTTGTTTATGTTTTGCTCCATTAGTTTGGTCTGTGTCTGAATGAATGGATGTTTTAAGGTGGAATGCTGATTTAACTCTGAATCAGATCAGTCTCTGTTTCTGACTGTGTTTGTAATATTAGTTAAGTTATGACACAGTAACTGAACAATAATACTGCTTTAATCTTTGGCTCCCATTGGTTTGAACTTTGAAAGATACTGAATAGAAACTCACTCTTTATTTGTTTTTGTATTGAACATTCTGGAAACACTATGACTTTATAAATTGGTCTAATTTAGATTTAGATATTTGCCAAAAAGACCTTTTGAAGACATAGTTTAGTCTTTTCTCTAAAACTGTTGCTGTGATTAGTTTTGGTCAGAGTTTGAATGGAGTCCTTCGTGGGCTGATGTTTTAAGGTGGAAAGCTGGTTTAAGGGTCATTATAAATATAAAGTTTGGCTGTAGCTATATTTGTAATATGTAGGTAAATGTCTTACAGTTAAAACGCTCTTATTTTGAGAGAAAATGCCTGAGTTTAATGTAAAGAAGAAAGAATAAGTCCCAGTTAATTATTTGTTATTTCATGAGTTTTAAATAGATTCATATAACGTCAACAGTAGATAAAGCTACTGTTAAACGTTTGTGTGAATCCACTGTTTTGAGTTTGTTTGTTGGTTTTGGAGGAAATCTGACAAATTAAACAAAGATTGGAAAATAGTTTTTAAGAGAAAGTCACATTGGTTTGGATCAAAGTTAAAAAAGAATGAACAACAAAACTGACTCTGGCTCAAACAAATGTTAAAGTGAATTAGTGGCTGTTGTTATATTTTTGGGTCTGTCTCTAATAGACTCACTGCAGATGGATGTTTTTGTTACGCTCTTGTATTTTAAATGTGAGGCTCTTATTTGTGTGATTGATACTCATTCGTTTGGATTGGTTTGAAATACCTGGTGATTTAATGAGAGACTTGTACCAGAATTGATTGTGGTATTATTAAGAATCACTTATAATATATATAATAAGCACTCTTCTTTTAAAGCACACGTGTCAAACTCAAATGTCCTTCAGTGTTTCTGGAAGGTGATGTTTACGGGACGTGGCTCATTAATAAGAGACAGAATAAGACTAGGTTAAAGAGGCCAAAATGTGTCTGAAACTGAGGCAAAGAGGCACAAATTGAAATTGAGGTGAATTCACAAAATTATATTTGGATTTGAAAAGGTTTTAGTTGGATTTGAACTCATTTTATTTGTCTAATCCTGGTTCTGAACAGGTTTTATATGGATTTGGACAAGATTTAGTTGGATTTCAACAGGTTTTATTTGGATTTAATAAGTTTAACTGGTTTTTGTGTGGAGCTCTTTGCATTAAACATGAACTAAACCCTTTAAAACTACAGCCTTTGCATCAGTGATAAACACCACATAAATCTGTTGAATGAATGAACCAAATAAATCTGCCTCAATACAAACCAAAAACAGGCTTCAAAATTAAAAAACGCAGCGAAACAAGACAAAAACAAAAGTCTTAAAAGGCACAATCAGACATTTGAACAAACCCCAAAGAAGCATCAAAACAGAGAAAAACTAAAATAATCAATAAACCAATAAACTGTGTGAATGTGAATTAAACACATTTAACAGAAAAATAGTAACGTAATGATCAGGAACAAGAACGAAGTAAGAGGGAACAATACTTTGACAAAAATGATGAAGTTAAATAAAGAAAACCTTGTTGAACCTAAAACACGTCTAAATAAAAGTCTACAAACTGGAGAAAAGAGTGTGTTTGGTTCAGTTCAGGAGTTTTTGGAGAAAAAACAAGTGCATTCAGAGAAAACCTTCAGAAAAAGTCCACGTTACAACATTAAATGCTTTTAATTTCAGGCGAATGTGACTCTGGCAAATGTTGTTTCCAAATAAATGAGTGCATTTCCTTCAGACGGGTTTTAAACTGACTGTTCCTCTCGTTAAACTGACTGTTCCTCTCGTTAAACTGACTGTTCCTCTCGTTAAACTGACTGTTCCTCTCATTAAACTGACTGTTCCTCTCGTTAAACTGACTGTTCCTCTCGTTAAACTGACTGTTCCTCTCGTTAAACTGACTGTTCCTCTCGTTAAACTGACTGTTCCTCTCGTTAAACTGACTGTTCCTCTCGTTAAACTGACTGTTCCTCTCGTTAAACTGACTGTTCCTCTCGTTAAACTGACTGTTCCTCTCATTAAACTGACTGTTCCTCTCATGAAACTGACTGTTCCTCTCATGAAACTGACTGTTCCTCTCATGAAACTGACTGTTCCTCTCGTTAAACTGACTGTTCCTCTCGTTAAACTGACTGTTCCTCTCGTTAAACTGACTGTTCCTCTCGTTAAACTGACTGTTCCTCTCATTAAACTGACTGTTCCTCTCAGTAAACTGACTGTTCCTCTCAGTAAACTGACTGTTCCTCTCGTTAAACTGACTGTTCCTCTCATTAAACTGACTGTTCCTCTCAGTAAACTGACTGTTCCTCTCAGTAAACTGACTGTTCCTCTCAGTAAACTGACTGTTCCTCTCGTTAAACTGACTGTTCCTCTCATTAAACTGACTGTTCCTCTCGTTAAACTGACTGTTCCTCTCATGAAACTGACTGTTCCTCTCATTAAACTGACTGTTCCTCTCATGAAACTGACTGTTCCTCTCATTAAACTGACTGTTCCTCTCGTTAAACTGACTGTTCCTCTCGTTAAACTGACTGTTCCTCTCGTTAAACTGACTGTTCCTCTCGTTAAACTGACTGTTCCTCTCAGTAAACTGACTGTTCCTCTCATTAAACTGACTGTTCCTCTCAGTAAACTGACTGTTCCTCTCGTTAAACTGACTGTTCCTGTAGAAAAGGACTTTGAGACATATTTAACCATTAATAATTGAAGAGTTCTGTTAAAGATCAGTTCATATCACAACAATAGAATATCACGGCATCAGTGGAGTTAATATCGAGATTATAACAGCGTCTTGTAACTGAGGTCAACCTTGAAGCTGGTTATTGTTCCGTTTGTGTTTTATTCTTCACTGAAAGCAGCGTCTAGTCTCAGTAGAAGCTTCTGTTGTTGATGTTCTGTAGCTTTGATAACGCTAAGCTAACAGCACATCGATCATTCACGAAAACAGAATAAAACAGAATAAAACACAGAATAAAACCAGAATAAAACACAGAATAAAACACAGAATAAAACACAGAATAAAACAGAATAAAACAGAATAAAAACAGAATAAAACACAGAATAAAACCAGAATAAAACACAGAATAAAACAGAATAAAACACAGAATAAAACAGAGTAAAACAGAATAAAACACAGAATAAAACAGAGTAAAACAGAATAAACACAGAATAAAACAGAATAAAAACAGAATAAAACAGAATAAAACCAGAATAAAACACAGAATAAAACACAGAATAAAACAGAATAAAACACAGAATAAAACAGAGTAAAACAGAATAAACACAGAATAAAACAGAATAAAAACAGAATAAAACAGAGAATAAAACACAGAATAAAACCAGAATAAAACACAGAATAAAACACAGAATAAAACAGAATAAAACACAGAATAAAACCAGAATAAAACACAGAATAAAACACAGAATAAAACACAGAATAAAACACAGAATAAAACACAGAATAAAACACAGAATAAAACAGAATAAAACACAGAATAAAACACAGAATAAAACACAGAATAAAACAGAATAAAACCAGAATAAAACACAGAATAAAACACAGAATAAAACAGAATAAAACACAGAATAAAACAGAGTAAAACAGAATAAACACAGAATAAAACAGAGTAAAAAACAAATAAAAAAAACAGAATAAAACAGAATAAAACAAAAAAAAAAAAAAAAAAAAAAAAAAAAAAAAAAAAAAAAAAAAAAAAAAAAAAAAAAAAAAAAAAAAAAAAAAAAAAAAAAAAAAAAAAAAAAAAAAAAAAAAAAAAAAAAAAAAAAAAAAAAAAAAAAAAAAAAAAAAAACAGAATAAAAACAGAATAAAACACAGGATAAAAACAGAATAAAAACAGAATAAAACAGATTAAAAACAGAATAAAACACAGAATAAAACAGAATAAAACACAGAATAAAACAGAATAAAACACAGAATAAAAACAGAATAAAAACAGAATAAAACAGAATAAAACACAGAATAAAACACAGAATAAAACAGAATAAAACAGAATAAAACACAGAATAAAACACAGAATAAAACCAGAATAAAACACAGAATAAAACAGAATAAAAACAGAATAAAACAGAATAAAACACAGAATAAAACAGAATAAAAACAGAATAAAACAGCTCCTAACAGTGTTTTACGTCCGTCTGAAGCTGACACTGAGGTTTTCTCTCGGAGCCACAGACCAACAGCTGCTTATTTACATAAAACGCTGCTAAAAGGCAGACGGCGAGGGTCAAAGGTCAAACATGTGGAGCTGAAATTACACCATCTTCACCGAGACCAGGACTAGAACCTAGACCAGGACTAGAACCTAGACCAGGATTAGAACCTAGACCAGGATTAGAACCTAGACCAGGACTAGAACCCAGACCGGGCCTAGAACCTAGACCGGGACTAGAACCTAGACCGGGACTAGAACCTAGACCGGGACTAGAGCCTAGACCGGGACTAGAGCCTAGACCAGGACTAGAGCCTAGACCAGGACTAGAACAAAGATCAGGACTAGAATCTAGACCGGGACTAGAACTCAGACCAGTTACTTGAGTATTTATTTATCTGGAGACTTTTACTTGAGAGGAAGTGAAGCCCCACCAAAATAAGAGAAGGATATTACTGATATAAACTCATAGAACATCTAATATTGTGAATGATGCAGAATGAAAATAATTCCAGAACAAATCCCAATTGGTTCAGTCTTGATTCTGAAAGTTGAACTAAACTGAAACAAACTCCAACAGAAGATTGTTCCTGAAAGAGTTACTGCAGAAAGAGAATGGACTTTTACTTTTACTTGAACAAAGAAGAGTTGTTTTCTCTGAACTTCTACTAAAGAACAGAACAGGAATACTTTTACCAACTCTGGTCAAAACTAAAGCTACAGCTTAAACGAGTAATAACCAAGGCCTATGTGAGGGCTCGGTCTGGACTAAACCAGGACTAAACCAGGTCTAGACCAGGTCTAAACCAGGACTAAACTAGGTCTAAACCAGGACTAAACCAGGACTAAACCAGGTCTAAACCAGGACTAAACCAGGTCTAAACCAGGACTAAACTGATATTAGGAACTAAATCAGACTCATTTAAGAATATTCCAAACTAAAGCAGGACTGAAGTAAAAACACCACTGAAAATAATAATAATAATAATATTAATCTTCAAAATCTGAAATGTTCTCATGAGTTTTCTTTGCACTAGTTTCAAATAGTTTGAAAGTTTAGTCGTTTTACTAAATCTTAATAAATATATTCTGTATAATTTGAACTGAAATTGAATTGAGCTTTTATTTTGGTCAAAATAGTTTCAGTTGTGTTTCTACAAAGAGCTTTATTTAATGTTCAATAAAACTGCAGCAGTTTTCTCTGTTTTTAGTCGTTTTAATCTTTCCCAAAACAATTTCAATTCAACACTTGAGACTTGAGCCGGTTCTACGTCCGTTTACTGTCTTTTCTGTAAAAGTCTAAGTTGAGAGTGAATTTTCTGTCGTGCAGAAGCCTTTGGCTCCGAACTGCCCCAGAAACCCATCGACAAACAGCCTCTGAGCCAAAACCCACAGCTTTTCCCTCGAACGCTGGAGCGACAGATGGGAGACGGATGCAGGTGGATAGTTGGAGGCAGGAGGAGGTGTTCTGAGATGGATTACTGTTGAATTTGTGCAGTTTATTGCCCAAACGCTGCGTCATTTTCAGATTGATGCCCTTCCTTCGAGGCAACAGACGTCACCGCTTTCTGTTCCTTTGTTTTATTTCTTTAAAATCAGCTCGAAACCTGCCACAAACGCACCATCCATCACAATAAAACTCTCTCTGAGTTCATTAGCATCAGCCTTTAGCATCACATGACGTTTGTTAGAGAGATATTTAAAAATACGAGCTCTTTTACCTGGAATTACTGGAAGGACTTATTCACAGAATTCAACTCATTTTTACTGCGTTTGTGAATTTAATTGAATATTTTAACCACAGACCGACCAGACCACAGCTTGTATGGTCTCATTATTTTCACTCTAATAAAATACATTTTTGAGGCTTTAAATGTGCACTAAATGTTACCAAAGAAAAAAAATCACGTTTTAAATTGATTTTAAACGAATGCACCTCCAGCAGCTTCTACCTACTTTCACCAAACTTATTTTTCATATTTAACCAAATGGAAAAGGCTCCTGGAGCAATATTTTATGACCCACTGGAAGTCGACCATTTTGAATCAGAGACACTTTATTCACCTTTTGGTTTCAGTTTGTTCCTGAACTAATCCTTCAGACAAATGGCTCATTAACAGGAACATGAATTGTTTTGAAATGTTGAACAATACAGAGCTGTGGAAAATAATGACACAAAAAGGAATATATTGTTCCTGGTCTAGACATCGACATGTGTCTTGTTTTTAGTTGTTTTCAGTGTAATCTCCTAAAGTTCATTGTAACAGGAATCATCTGAAAAAATGAGACCTTAAGACGTGATCTAGTCTTTATAATGAAGGATTTTAATAGATGAGAATGATCAGGGTTTGTTTTTATCGACACAGAGCTGCATTTAAGTTGAAGACTGTAGTGAAGTTGAATTAGCTTCAGATGAAACAGGATTATTTTTAGAGCAGAGTGGCTCTAGAGGTGACGTTGTGTTCTGAAGAAAAGAGAAACTGTGAAAGAAAATCCAAAATCCATTCAAATTGCAAATATTCCAGTTTTACAAATTGGAACATTAAGTTAATTTGGTTGAATTCATTGTAAAAACACACTTCTTTGCAGCATTTTCTCCATTTGACCTTTTGATTGAATATCCCTGATGTTATTCTTTGCTCCAACACCAGCCCGACCGCTTTTCTATTTGACTTTCCTGTTTTTAACGAATATTCCTGCTTTAAAAGGGTCACAAACCTTAAATCTGACAGTAATGTGTCTTGGACTCGGATAAAGTGGAGAAAACGGAGCTTGAACTTGAGCGAAAAACCCAAACTGTGGTCGTTCGGAGCTGGTTTTGGCTAAAATTCAGACACAACACTAAAACCACAAAGCACAGAGTAGTCTTTGTCCCGAAGCCCCCTCCTCCCGTGTCCCCCGGCCCCCGTCGCTCCCGAGGGGCCAAATAACACAATAACACGTCCCATTAGAGAGCTTTGAGAGGGAGCACAGAGCGAGGAGGAGGCCGGGCGCTTTTTGGCAGAACGTCCAGGTTTCGCTGCAAAAGCTGAGAGTTTTGGCCCGAGCTGAACGTGTTGTTAGGAAACACATCCAGACTCTGGAACCGCCGCGAGAACGGAGCCGAGAGAAGGATTTAAACCGACCTGAGCTCTGCTGCTGCTGCATTAAAGTCTGTAATATTACTGAAGAACATGACTAACAGAAGAAGAAGGGTAACGTCTGATTTAAAGACGATCAGTCGAGTAAATCCTTCTGTTTCTAACACAGTCCACACAAACACAGACCTTCCACCAATAAGTTTATGCTTTTAGAAATGTGCCATCATTTTGTAGATTCACTTCAGTTCCACTTCATATTAAGCCCTGTGTTGGTGCCTTTAGTGTGATTGTGTCTCTTTTTTACTTCAGGATTGTTCCCTTTGTCAGATCTTTACAGTAGTTTAGTGATGTTTGTCTCTGATTAATGCAAAGTATCAGAAAAATATCACCTACAAATGTATTAGAGGATTAAAAACACACTGCACAGAGCCACATTTGGCCCCTGAGCCTCGAGTTTGACATGTTTCTGCAAAAAGAACCAGTGCTTCAGATGGAAACCTGGAGCATTTAATCAAACAACTCTTTGTGAGTTTTATTATTGACAGAAAACAGGATAAAATCAGTGAGAGATTCTTCCATTTCTTTTTTTATTTTATGTTTAAATCATTCCTTGCACCAGGTTAAGTGTGTTTATACTGAATTAGATGAATCTATCCACCTTTTCTTCACCTGTAACTCACCTGATGTTTCTAATTCTGTTAAAAATAGACTAGAGTTAGTGTTTTCTGCGTCAGATGAATTGTTTCTGTGATGTCTGTTTCTAAAATGCTTTCTTATTTTGAATCTCGTCCAAAGCGTCGTAGATTTGACGTGGCTCTGTTTTTTGTCGCTGCTCACTTCTAAAGACTTCTCTGAATCTTTCCATCGCTGCGTTTACTTTCGATGTGTCTTTGCTCGTGTTGTTGCTCCGTGTGATTTCCATAGATTGCTTTTGTCCCGACGCGCTGTAAACACGGTTATCAGAGAAATAAACAGCCCTCAGACGCTTGATGTCTGTCGCAAAATTGCTTTTCAAACTGAATTTACATTTGTCTTTGGGAGCGAATGCATAGGGAATGTGTGCGTCCGGCGGCGGAGGCAGTTTGGACGTCGTTACCAAATAACAATGTGTAAATTTCCAAGACACGGACTCTGGGTTTTGTCCCAGATGGAGAAATGTATGAAAATGCAAATGTTGCTGCTGTTGCTGCTGCCTCCAAACGCGTCTGGAGCATTTTTCAGAAACGGAGCAGAGCGAACACAGTGTTGGAGTTTGTCTTATTTTACATAAACTAATGCAGCTTTTGTTTGCTCCCGCTCATACATCCACTTTATTTATGGGCTTTTTCCACACTTTTCCTTTTTCTGGTAACGATGCAGAGGTTTTAGCTGCAAAAACAAAGCAGGAAACTGGTCAAGATCATTGGTTTATCGTATAATATTTGAGTCTGTTCTATCACTTTAGGAACAATTGGTTTGTGTTTGGGAGTAAATCTAAGTGATGTTTTTCTTTTCTTGTTTTGTTGAAATGCCAGGCACTTTCTAAAGGATACTAATAACTTAACTGCAGTATCTAAACTAGCATCATCTGTTGTGGTCATGTTCTTTATAAAAGCCCTTCCCACTCGTCTCTGGAGAAAGTTTGGAGAATCTTCTCTAGACTTTCTTCTGATCTGTTCATAAATGCACCAACATGTGTTGATGGAGTTGAACCTGTTCACAACAAAACCAAATGGTGAAAAGTAAAGTAAAAACAAGCTTCACCTGCCTGTGCACTCCGCTTACAGCACCAGTCACTGTCTCAGACTCTCCTCCAAAATCAGCCCAGGGACCTCTCCTGCTTCTCTTTTATTAAAAAATAAAACCAGACCAGTTTTTCCTCCAAAATACTAATCCATTTGACCAAACTGAAGTTTAGAGTTTAGCGTTAGCTTAGCTGTGACTTCAGCGTCAGGACGACAATTATCTCCTCCTCGTTAAACATTACGTGATTGAATTGACAGTATTTATCTGTGTTTTACGTTGTCTCCCTTTTCTCTGTTGATGCTTTTCTTTTTTCAGCTGTTTCTCTGTTAAAAGACATATTCAGCTGAAAATACACTTTATCTGCAGCTATTAAACTTCCTGGAGCGTCATGTGACAAGTGTCGACCAATGGGAGCGCTCCTTTTTGGAGCATGTGATTGTCCAAGGTTTTCTGTTCCTGAATAGAGGTTCTCATCTATTACAATCCCTTACAATAAACACTAGATGGATCAGAAAGACTGTTTTTACACAAATGATTGATTTTACAATAAACTATTTGGGTTTAAACCATTTTCACAACAAGAACAAAAACGAATCAGGTTCAGTCTGTTTAATCTTAAGTTCATTACAGTCTTTGTCTCTTTGACGCTCCATTAATGTCACATGACTTGTTTTATGATTTTTATTGTTGTATAAATGTCTAAAATGGTTCACTATTGCTTTAATACAGCCCTGAAATACTTAAGAACTTAGATTTCCAGAAAGTTACATGCTTTGAGAAGTTTATTAGAAGAAGGCAGCTGGAGGTATTAATAAAAGCCCCGCCTGGTGCAGATAAAAGCCTTATTTTGGCGGTACGCTGAACGCTGCTCTGTTCTGTTCCGTTGTTGTTTGGACGCAGGATGTAATCAGCTCTGAGCGCTGACTCTGCAGCTCCTCTCGGTCCAATCTCCACGTGTCCTTGAACGCACCTCCATTAAACCTCTGCTAAACTCTGAGGCATTAGTCTGATTCCTGCTCGTCCTCTGCCTCTCACCTGTCCTCACTCTGCTCTGGTGTTAACGGCTTCACTCTGCTCTGGTGTTAACGCCTTCACTCTGCTCTGGTGTTAACGGCTTCACTCTGCTCTGGTGTTAACGCCTTCACTCTGCTCTTGGTGTATCCCCTCTCTCTGGTTAGCGCCTTCACTCTGCTCTGGTGTTAACGCCTTCACTCTGCTCTGGTGTTAACGGCTTCACTCTGCTCTGGTGTTAACGGTTTCACTCTGCTCTGGTGTTAACGCCCTCACTCTGCTCTGGTGTTAACGCCTTCACTCTGCTCCGGTGTTAACGCCCTCACTCTGCTCTGGTGTTAACGGCTTCACTCCGCTCTGGTGTTAACGGCTTCACTCTGCTCTGGTGTTAACAGCTTCACTCCGCTCCGGTGTTAACGCCTTCACTCCGCTCTGGTGTTAACGCCTTCACTCCGCTCTGGTGTTAACGCCTTCACTCCGCTCTGGTGTTAACGCCTTCACTCCGCTCTGGTGTTAACGCCCTCACTCTGCTCTGGTGTTAACGGCTTCACTCCGCTCTGGTGTTAACGGTTTCACTCTGCTCTGGTGTTAACGGCTTCACTCTGCTCTGGTGTTAACGGTTTCACTCTGCTCTGGTGTTAACGGTTTCACTCTGCTCTGGTGTTAACGGTTTCACTCTGCTCTGGTGTTAGTGTTAAGCTTCACGCCGCTCTGGTGTTAACGGCTTCACTCTGCTCCGGTGTTAACGCCCTCACTCTGCTCTGGTGTTAACGCCTTCACTCTGCTCTGGTGTTAACGGTTTCACTCTGCTCTAGTGTTAACGGTTTCACTCCGCTCTGGTGTTAACTGCTTCACTCCGCTCTAGTGTTAACGCCTTCACTCTGCTCTAGTGTTAACGCCTTCACTCTGCTCTGGTGTTAACGGCTTCACTCTGCTCTGGTGTTAACGCCCTCACTCTGCTCTGGTGTTAACGCCTTCACTCTGCTCTAGTGTTAACGCCTTCACTCCGCTCTGGTGTTAACAGCTTCATTATTTTACTCTAAACATACAACATTTAGTGTATTCTAAATGATGTTATTTTTATGTGAAATAAAGTTATTGTCCCAGAGCCTCTTATAAAAGTTTAGACTCATTATTTCTGTTTTTCAGTGTTTTTTTTTTCTCATTTCCCAAAATCGCTCTTAGTTTGAGAGACTTGATGAGTTTTATTCTAGTTCTGTTTTACTGTGAGTCAGATCTTACAGAAGCAGAAGTTCTGTCGTTCAGGTTTCCTTTTCCCTCAGTCTCGTCTGCAGGAAGTTCCCCTCGGCTTCGCTGTGAGAGCCTCTTTCAAATTAAAAGGACTTCTCTCCCTCTTCGTCACCAAACTCCGCTTTTGTCTCAAAGTCAAAGGATCTCGTTTTGAACCAAGTCGCTCTCTTCAAACTTTGGGGAAACTTTTTACCCATTTTTAAACTAGATAGACCCGGTCGACAGTAGGGTTTATGGTTAGTGTGAGTGTGTTTTGTCTGGACCAGTGTGAGTTCTCTGAAGTGAAGAGCGCTCGTGTCTGAGCAGCGTGAGGCCGGGCTTTACCCAAATGTCACACAGTCAAGTCTCAGCAGGAAAAACGCTGCCGACGAGCACAGAGCACACAAACAGACGAGACCTGCAGAAAACACGCAGCGCTTACCTCAATCCAGACAGTTCTCCTCAAATTAAAGCAGGTCTGAACCTTTGCAGTGTCAGTTCTGTCATGTTTGTTCACCACTAATAAAATAAATAAGAGACAAAACACAGAACAATACAAACACAGACAGAATAAAACAGAACAACATAAAACACTCAATAACTGAAGCACAAAAGGACTAGAAAAGTTAAAACAGAAAGATAATAAATGACCACGACTCACTCTGAGTTAAAGCATCAGAGAAAAAGTGAGTTTTCTGTTTAAAAACGTAAAGAATAGACACCAGCCTCTGATCAGTGCATTGTTATTGTATCGATATAAATTTACCCTTTTTTAAAGATGATTTCACTTTTCCTTTGCCTCATTATTGCACAAATATCAGCTGTTTTTCCTCATGCATCTCTCAAATGTACTAAATATACAACTAACCTCAGGTGCTCACTTTACTTTTTGCACAGATTATGTATTTCTGCTTCTATTTAGTCTCTGCAAACGTTCAGTATCGTCAGGAGTCAGTTTCTCTATTTTTATCTTTTTTGAGCTGTTTCTCTGTAAAATAAGACGTATTTCCAACAGAATAACCCATTTCCTTGGTTTATTTCCTTGTTCCTTCGTTGTTGACATCAGTGTCGACCAATGGGAGCGCTCCTTTTTACCTGAAGTGAGCTGTGATTGGACAAAATCCTGCTGTGGACTGATCATTCTCATCTATTAAAATCCTTCATTATAAAGACTAGATCACGTCTTAAGGTCTCATTTTTACAGATGATTAATAAGATTTAGGAGATTACACTGAAAAACAGGAAATGTTGAGGCATTAGAGGGTTATGGATTAAAATGAGTGGATGTAGCACCATTGTTGAAACGAACCAGAGTCAAATTCAAATTGTTTGCCTGGTTCTGGTTCTGGTTTAGTTTGGGTTTAATCAGAGTATCTTTCACCATCAGTTAACTTTAGATTTTCAGTTTCATATAAAATGAAAACACATTGATTGTTGTCTTTGTAAGAGTCTGGTTTAAAGACCTCCACCGGCTCAGACCTGTGTCACCTTTAGCTCCGTTCGACGTGTGTTCCGTCAGCGATAGATCTGCTGAGTGTAATTTCATGTGTCTTATCGACGTACACACACACACACACACACACACACACACGGCTCTTTGACCTTATTGAAAACACCGGACGTTCCTCCTCATCGTCTCGCGGTGAATGCCAATAAAGTTCAATTTATTCGACCTCTGCAGCGTTGGTCCTGCAGCGGCTCCAGAGCTCGCTTTAATAACGCTCGTGTTGGACAATAGTCTCACTTTGAGTCAGATTCCCTGCTTTTTCTCATAAATAAATCATCTTGTGTTTTTGAAAAGCTTCTAATTTCCAGCTGATGTTTTCATTTTGTACATATTTTTTAATAAAAGTGCTTCAGTTGCAGTTTTGAGGCAGTGTTTTTCGTGTGAACAGCAGCAGACAAATGGAGATGAGTGTTTGGGCAGAAAACATGATCTGTTCAGGGTTTTATCCCAAATTTAAACTGGTTTTACTCTTGGTTATTTGTTAAAGATGATGAAAATACAGGAATAGCAATGATCTGTCTAATGCTTATGCTAAATGCAGCTTTCTTGTCACTTTATGTGGATTGATGCCCCCTCTTCCAATATTTTTTTATTTTATTTTATGCTGCTTACGCCTCATTTACACTGACTGCGAAACGGATTCCGTACGGAATCCGTAAGGACTGCCATTTACACCGGGAGCGGTGTGTGTGCTGTACGTATCCGGAAATCTGCATCCGCGAGACCACAAAACCACAGGGATTCACGCTGAAGAGTTGAGTTCACGTGATAACATCCATGTAAAGAGAGAGGTACTGATAAAAACTCACCAGTATATCCCAGAGCTCCAGCTATTTCACTCCATGCCTTCTCTTTTCTGGTGTTGTCCTTATAAAAAGTATGTGAAATATCATATGTGTGGTTTTGGACTTCCGCGATAAATCTCTCGTCGTCCGTGGTCTCAAATAACCCCCCGGGACCCGTCACTGCACTTGTAATGTCTTCAACTTCATGAAAATCCACATGCGGCGTCCGGAAAAAATAGACTTCTTGCGGAAACCTTCCGGAGCTCCGGATCAGGAGACGTAACACACCGCAGCTGGTGTAAATGCTCGCACTGACTACAACGGTTTCTATTCCTAGCGGCGTCCGTACGGACGCCGTTCCGTATCTGTTCAGCAGTCAGTGTAAATTAGGCGTTAGGCTTTACATTTTATTTTATGTTTTTACAGAATATTCATTGCCATTTTGTTACTGTGAGTATTTAACTTTTTCTGTAAAGTAAAAAAATATTTATTTATTTTTTATTTATTTATTTTCTTTATCATTTACACAGAAACAGATTTACAAAAGATGATAAAAACAACACACAAATAGAAAAATTAAAAACTAAAAACAAAACACATCAAAAAATAAACAAAAAAAAACAAAAAAGTAATATTCTTTGTGCCAGTCAGAAAAATAAAACTAACAAAAAACAAAAAAAACAACCCTCAAATAAAAACGCAGCAACAACATAATTAAACATGTTTTTGCTTTTTCTTCCGTCTCTGATCCTTTCTCTCGTCCTTTTCCTGTTCGTCTGATGTGTTCCTGAACTCACCACGGTGTGTTTGAGTGTGTGTGTGTGTTTTTGAGGAAGAGGTGTGTGTCCGGGACAATTAAGAGCAGCTTCACAGTGATTGATACCAGGCTTGGCTTTCAATTTGTTCCACTACAGAGCACCACCCTCCAACCCTCTCCATCTGTCTGCGTTCACCTCCATCACTAACACCTTCCTCCAACAACACCTCCACTCCACTCTCCCAAAGCTTCTGTGGTTTCACTCGTTCGGTTTTAAACACTTTCTTTTCTTAAAGCTCCAGTACAGCAACCTTTACTGCTTCTTTTATTTAAAAAAAAGGTAAAACCAGACCAATTTTTCACCATAAAATACAAATACGTTACATTAAATTAAAGATAAGGGCTGAGCTGAAACTAAAATAACCAAAATAAGACATATTTTCAACAGAATAACCCATTTCCTTGGTTTATTTCCTTGTTCCTTCGTTGTTGACATCAGTGTCGACCAATGGGAGCGCTCCTTTTTACCTGAAGTGAGCTGTGATTGGACAAAATCCTGCTGTGGACTGATCATTCTCATCTATTAAAATCCTTCATTATAAAGACTAGATCACGTCTTAAGGTCTCATTTTTTCAGATGATTCCTGTTACAATAAACTTTAGGAGATTACACTGAAAAACTAAACGAAACAGGAACAAAATCAGGAAATAGACTTTGGAAACGTCAGAGTTTCCTTCTTTAGTGTTTGTCTGATTCTCAGTTAAAGCTTTTTTCATTGGTTTTGAGTCTAATTTTATTATTATTGAGTCTTGGGTTATTTTTGGGTTTGGTGTTTTTCAGCTCTTGTAATCTTAGCTTTAAGTCCGGTTTATTTCAGGTTTTATCTCTGGTTCTAATCTGGTTTAGTCTGGATTATTTCTGGTTTAATCCTTGCTCTATTTTTTCATTTAGTCCTGTTTTTATTCCAAACTTAGTCCTGGTTTTAATCCAAGTTCAGTTTTAGTTGATTCTCTCAGCTGTGGCTTTCTCTTAATTTTAGTCCAGGTTCAGTCCTGGTTTAGTCCTGGTTTAGTCCAGGTTTAGTCCTGGTTCAGTCCAGGTTCAGTCCTGGTTCAGTCCTGGTTTAGTCTTGGTTTAGTCTTGGTTTAGTCTTGGTTTAGTCCTGGTTCAGTCCAGGTTTAGTCTTGGTTTGATCCTGGTTTAGTCCTGGTTTAGTCCTGGTTTGGTCCTGGTTTGGTCCTGGTTTAGTCCAGGTTCAGTCCAGGTTCAGTCCAGGTTCAGTCCTGGTTTAGTCTTGGTTTAGTCTTGGTTTAGTCTTGGTTTAGTCCTGGTTCAGTCCAGGTTTAGTCTTGGTTTGATCCTGGTTTGATCCTGGTTTAGTCCTGGTTTAGTCCTGGTTTGGTCCTGGTTTAGTCCAGGTTCAGTCCAGGTTCAGTCCTGGTTTAGTCTTGGTTTAGTCTTGGTTTAGTCTTGGTTTAGTCCTGGTTCAGTCCAGGTTTAGTCTTGGTTTGATCCTGGTTTGATCCTGGTTTAGTCCTGGTTTAGTCCTGGTTTGGTCCTGGTTTAGTCCTGGTTCAGTCCAGGTTTAGTCTTGGTTTGATCCTGGTTTGATCCTGGTTTAGTCCTGGTTTAGTCCTGGTTTGGTCCTGGTTTAGTCCTGGTTTAGTCCTGGTTTAGTCTTGAATCCGCCCTGTTTTCGTTTAAACACTTTGTTATTGCCTCAACATTTTGTCATAAATTGTAGAAACAAACCTATCTGTTCTTGTGTCTTGAGCGTCCTCCTCTGATTGGCTGTTCTCCGTCACATGACCTGGTCTCCGGCTCAGAGCAGCTGTACTTCTCTCTGTAGTATTTCTCTGTGTATAAACTCAGGGCTGTGTGTAAATATTTGGACAGTTCAGCGGCTCTCTTCATCTGCTGCTGCCTCGTGTTTATCTCCGTCAGAAACAAAAGACCGATCCATGAACGTTCAGAGTTTCAATAGAACTGGTGTTTAACTGTTTAGGCTGGAGTTCATCTCTAAACAGGCTGTTCCAGTAAAGAGTTTATTTATTTAATATTGGACGGTGCACATTAATCAACATGAGAACATTAGTCCGTCGTGTAAATATGTCAGATTTAGTCACAAGGAGCTCATTTTCATGTGTTTCCCACGACAGGCTGACGGTGAAGAGAAAGAACAAACACACGCAGCAAGAAATAACACCAGAGTTACAAAAGTGAGTCAATATTAGAACAGGTTAGAAACAGAACAAGCACAGATTTAAAGACAAAACACAAAGAAGAACAATTCCTCCACAAAGAGAAAAAAACATCTGTTAGTTTATAAAACATGTTCAGGTCATGATCCTGAGTTTAATGGATTTATTGAAGGTTCTAAAGGTGCTTTGTTTATGAGTAAAATAACTCAATAATCAGATCGTCTCGGCTCAGAAACGTATATTTACTCAGAATTTTACCGTGATTAAATGAATCTGTAACATTTGGATTGTGCTGAAAAGAGTCTGTGGTCTGTTTTACAAAAGGTGGAGCTAAACACTGAGGTCTGTTGATTGGACGATAGATAATAATAATATGTTATAAAACATAAGTGAATGTAAAGCTGACTCTGGTAAATGTGCATTTCCTCAAAGCTGTTAAAACAATAAAAGTCATTCCTGTTTCTAGAGTTGACCATAAGAACAGAGCTCGTCAGGTTCACTTTGACTTGTTTAAGATTGTTTTTCTTTTAGCTCCAGATTCTTGCTAAAGCTACCAGTCAAATAATTACTCCTTCCTTTCTCCTCACATCTTCTTAAATTATAGATTTTTTGTCGTTGTATTGAACCTGCCAAATGCAATTATTTTCAAATGTTTGCAAATTTCCATTAAAGCTATGAGATGGAATAGTTTTGGACACTTTTGCAGTGATTGCAAATTTAAAGCACAGTTTATTCCAACTTTTGCTGATTAATAATTTTCCTTCTTGCATTAACTCCAGTTATGTCTGTGCATTTATTTTTTATGTTTCAAAGGCACATTACAGTCAGATTTACGAGTTCTTAAATGATATTTAACGTTGCAGACCTTGAATAAAGAGGAGCTGATGTTAAACCGTCTCAAAGCGACAAAAGCAGCATTACACTGATCCGGGGTCGCTCCTGTTCCACAAAATCCCCATCTTCAAAAAATAAAAGCAAACCGTCCTCATCACAGAGTAATGTTCGACGTAAGAGGTTTAAGACGGATCTGAGGCGCTGTAATCCATGATCTGAACCAGACTGGAACCAGACTGGAACCGGACTGGACCCGGACTGGAACCGGACTGGACCCGGACTGGAACCAGACTGGAACCGGACTGGAACCAGACTGGAACCGGACTGGAACCAGGCTGGAACCGGACTGGAACCGGACTGGAACCAGGCTGGAACCGGACTGGAACCAGACTGGAACCAGGCTGGAACCGGACTGGAACCAGACTGGAACCGGACTGGAACCAGGCTGGAACCGGACTGGAACCAGACTGGAACCAGGCTGGAACCGGACTGGAACCAGACTGGAACCAGGCTGGAACCAGGCCTCCTGCCTCTGGAGGAGAACACATTAGACCGCAGGATCTGAGACAACATACTCACAGAACATACTCACAGACAGAACATACTCACATACATACTCACAGAACATACTCACACAACATACTCACACAACATACTCACAGAACATACAGAACATACTCATAGAACATACTCACACAACATACTCACACAACATACTCACAGAACATACAGAACATACTCATAGACAGAACATACTCACACAACATACAGAACATACTCACAGAACATACTCACAGAACATACTCACATACATACTCACAGACAGAACATACTCACAGAACATACTCACAGACAGAACATACTCACATACATACTCACAGACAGAACATACTCACAGAACATACTCACAGACAGAACATACTCACATACATACTCACAGACAGAACATACTCACAGACAGAACATACTCACAGACAGAACATACTCACAGACAGAACATACTCACAGAACATACTCACAGACAGAACATACTCACATACAGAACATACTCACAGACACTGCAGCTGCTCTGGGTTTAACTGGAGGAAGATGCTCATAATTGACCTTTGTTCAATTAGATAAACAGTTCTCTTTATTTAGTTTTCTGTTTCAAACACAAATGTATCAGAATCCATTTCTGTAGAGAGATAAAAGCTGTAGTTTTATGTATCACACATTCACTCTTTGTGTTGTATTTTTACTTTACTTCTTGCTTGAAATAAATAAATACATTTGAAGAGAAATCCAAATATAGCAGAGATTATCTTCAGTGGTTAATTATATAAAAGAGTTGTCATCTACACAAGTCATAATTAATATTTATACACTTTTATTTGATCTATTTCTTATTATTTTAAAGCAATGCTTCTGTGTGAACAAACCAAACTGATTATTGTTGAATATATTTATGAGGCTGATGTTGAAGCTCATCACAAAATCATCAAAAGTCTGTGTTGAGCCGAGGACAGACTCAGACCTGGACCCGACCAGAGAACTCTCTTTTCTCTGAGTCCGGATCGATCCTGAGCACACTCCACTTTAATAAGTTATTAAGAATTAAAAATTAACCAGAGGCTGATCAAATGTGTGAGTTTTGAGGATTCTGGGCCTGACTTCTTTTGTCTCCCGTTCTCTCTGAGTTTTATTGTGTTCTGTGAGTGACGTGGACTGAATGGAGTCAGATCTGTGAGGTTTGGACAAAGGCTGAAAAACAACCAGGAAACAACAAAGTCTGGGAAATAACTTCAAGTGTAGTACCACTGACGGCCTCTAGGATTAACGCAGTATTACCACTCAGAGGGGCGTTAACGGAGATTAAAACCTCAACTGAAGAATGTAATATTTATTGGAAAGAATCGTACTTCATCTTTGTCTCGGCTCAACTTCTGGGTTTAAGTCAAGTTCATTTAAACAATAGATTTTAATGTGAAATTTAACAGAAACCAAACAGTATTTGTGGTGTTTTCTGGTCAAACATGTGCCAGTCTTTTTTCTCCCAAAAACAAGTGTTTCAATCATTGGCTTTAACAGAAAAAATATCCTGGTTAAATGTTCGCCAACATTTACCATTTTTTGCAGAATATATCCTCCATATGTCTCAGATTTAACCTTCAATAATCCAATGTTCTACCAATGTTTAAATAAAAATGTTCAGTAAGGTCTTGGAGTACGACTTTCAGATATTATTTGTTTGTTCTTGTGACTGAATAAAACCTCAGTCATTTTATATTCAGTTAAAATCTGACTCTGCCTCCTTCAACAAACCCTGGTCTGGACCTGGTCTGGACCTGGTCTGGACCTGGTCTGGACCTGGTCTGGACCTGGTCTGGATCTGGTCTGGAGCTGGTCTGGACCTGTTCTGGACCTGTTCTGGACCTGGTCTGGACCTGGTCTGTTTGGGTCTTGGTCTAAACCGTCTCAACATTAGAATTCATTCTCTTTTGTTTTCTCCTGAACCTTTGTCTCTGAATGAACCCTCTTCTTTAAAGCCCCTTCTCTGTTTGTTTGCCTCAGGGCTGTGTGCACACGGTCATCACCACACACACCCTCCTCGTGCACGCTCGCCCCCTCGTGCACGCCCGCCCCCTCGTGCACGCCCGCGGTCCTGCCCCTCAGCGACAGAGCTGTGCTAAATTAAATGTATATGTTGCCACCGTCCAAATGACAAACGACGTGAGGTAATCGTCTTAGCTCCGTCCGCTGTGGCCCCGAGGAGCTGCTCCCCCTCCACCTCCACCTCCTCCACCACCTCCACCTCCACCTCCCCCACCACCTCCCCCACCACCTCCCCCACCACCTCCTCCACCTCCCCCACCACCTCCACCTCCCCCACCACCTCCACCTCCACCTCCACCTCCCCCACCACCTCCCCCACCACCTCCCCACCCCCCTCCTCCACCTCCCCCACCACCTCCACCTCCCCCACCACCTCCACCTCCACCTCCACCTCCCCCACCACCTCCCCCACCACCTCCTCCAGCCTCCGTCAGCCTCCTCCACCTCCGTCAGCCTCCTCCACCTCCTCCATCACCTGTGTTTGTTTGACTGCTCTGTGGTGAACATACGTCTGTCTGTGTTCTGCTTCGTTAAACGAGTCGAGACCTCGTTTGACGCACGTTTACAAACATTTACAAACGTGATGGGGTTGGACAGGTTCATGTGTGACGTGTTTAAAGAACAAAAACATATGAGATACAGACAAATGAACAGAAAATGAATGTGTCTTTGTGTAGCTGTCTCCAAAAAGAGTGATATATTCTAAATAATAAGTAACTATACTGATCCTCTGCTTCACATTAAACAAAAAATACAGTTTAAAACCAGGGTCTGAGGTGGAAACAGTTACAAAAACCATGCTGTTCTTCATCTACAGCTCAATTCAAATACTTTACATAATATTAACTACTTCATTATTATTAACAGCAGATAATCTCTGATCTTCTCTAGTTTTTAACATATTCCACACCACAGCCAGGTCTCTTCCCTGATTCAGTCCAAGTCTCTCCTCGTCCTCGGGACAATAACTCCTCCAGAAACCGTTCAGACACTTTTGTCGGTAATAGTCCACGTTGTTCTTTGTTAAACTTCAGAAACACTGGCTGATCCCTCGCTCCAGACGCTCAGTGAGGAGGTTTGTGACCGCTCTGGACCCGGGTTCGAATCCCCGCTGGAGCAGGTCTATTCCTCCATGTTCCTGGATCCAGGTAAATAGTTACTGGATCCTGTTCCGGCTCAAATAACCCCTGCCTCAGAACCTGAACTAGTCTCCACAACAGAACAGGAGTCATCCCAGATTTACACTTCTGATCAAAGAAATGTAAGGAAGTGTCAGCTCTAGCTTTAATCCAATCACAGCTCTCTCTAAGTGTCTCTAGTGACTGAATGTGAGTGAATGGTCTCTAAGTGTTAACCCTGCGACTCACTGTGACCTCAGGCCCAAAGCTGCTGGGATAGTCTCCAGTCACTGATCCACCAGCAACAAAATGACGACAAGAAGCTTAAATGTCAAACTTTAGAACTTTAAACCCAGGCCTTGTTGAACAGGAGAGTGTTGTGTCTTTATTAAAGCTCCAGCTGCAGACTCGGGCGAGTCTCTGCGAGTCTCTGCGAGTCTCTGCGAGTCTCCGCGAGTCTCCGTGAGTCTCCGTGAGTCTCCGAGAGTCTCCGAGAGTCTCCGTGAGTCTCCGAGAGTCTCCGTGAGTCTCCGTGAGTCTCCGAGAGTCTCCGTGAGTCTCCGTGAGTCTCCGTGAGTATCCGTGAGTCTCCGTGAGTCTCCGTGAGTCTCCGAGAGTCTCCGTGAGTATCCGTGAGTCTCCGTGAGTCTCCGTGAGTCTCCGTGAGTCTCCGTGAGTCTCTGTGAGTCTCTGAGTCTCCGTGAGTCTCTGAGTCTCTGTGAGTCTCTGTGAGTCTCTGCGTCGTTCGCTGTGGCCTGTGTTGAAGGTGTAATAGCCTTCAGACACAGAGGCAGCTGCAGAAAACAGGCCTCGAGCCGCGATAAGAGCTCCCTCCAACTTCAGCGCTGATAAAGAGCTGTTTATTTACATTTAAATAGCACTTCTCCTCTTCCTCCTCCTCCTCCTCGCTCCCAAACGCCGGCCGTAAACGCAGAGCCGCGTGCCTCTGAAGGGAAATGTCAGCGTTTAATTCCCACCGAGATTACACCGGTGTCACGCCGGGCTCGTCGAGTGTCACGTAATTGAAGTGTCACTGATGTGAACTGCAGTTTTCGTCGCAGGAAATTGAATCATAGACTCTGTGTAAAGATGACAAACAGAGAAAGTGACAGGTTTATTGCTGGAGTTGAAATGTAAACCCAAATCTTCCATTAATCCAGGAGTTTCGTATCAGCTGTTCACGTGAGAGAAGTCTTAACTAATATTATGAAGCATTACCATTACGTAGTATTATTATACTTCTTCTGGAGACAGTCGTATGTGAGACTCGAGAGAAAAGAGTGAAAGTCTGGATTTATGTTTAATATGAGGTGTGTCCTTGGAACGAAAAAGAAAAACAAAACTACATTTATTTGAGGATTTACTTTGCATCAAAATGAACTTCTGAAAAAAGCCACGTTTCACAATATTTTTATTTTATTAAAAGTGTTGTTTCCATTGTGCTTTTCAACATTCAACCCACTCAATCTGGAATTCTATTAAAATAATATTAACTTTATACTTAGAATAGAAATAGAAACATGTTGTAATAGAATCATTTCATACATGCTGTGATTTCATGCTTTTATTTCTTTTATTTCAAGTTTTATTTCTTGGCATTTGCTCACACATAATATTCAGGTTCAGATCTCAGAGGGAATTATTTTGTCCAATGTTCCCGGAGCCAGATCAAAATAAGACCAGATCCTGAACCTCTGAAGACGACAGCTGTGGCTCAAATGAGGAATAATCTTTTAGGATCAGTTTCTTCAGGATTTTAGTTCTGTTTCTTTCATGATGACTTTAATGAAGGCCCTGAAGCTGTTTATTACTACACGTCTATTGTATATTTACCTGCGATACCTGCTTTTATCGTTAATTTAAACCAGGGTTGTTTTCTGGTGGATGTAGTTCAGATCTCGTAAAAGTAAAAGGTGTAAAAGTCTGAAGTGACCCGTTACTTCTTCATCCAGAGTCTATCGTTACAGACGGACGTTTGAGCCCATTGTCCTTGAAGTGAGCAGCAGATGAAGTCGAATCAGTTCTGACTCGGAGCAGTGACTGTGACAGAGGTCATTACGTCGAGTCGTTCAAACCGAGAGATTCACTGAGACTCGAACGGAGCGAGAGGCTGGAGACGGATTAGAGATTCCCTCTGGAATTCCCGACCGTTTTCTGTGAAGATGGACTGAACGACGGAGAGACGAACAGAGAGGGTTAGAGCTCTTCATTTGAACGCGTCTGTTCCTCTCGTGTCGCTCAGTCTCTCATTCATCATTCATTTTTCTGTCCCTTCAGTTCTTTATATTCCAGCACTGACCATTCCACGACTATCTGCTCAAGTGTGATTGGTTATTTCAGAAACAGGAGGGCTTAACGTCTTTGTAGATAAATCCTAAATGTGAATTAGCTCATTATCTTTACTTCTGAAGCACATTTAAACCAAAGTGCTGTAGAATAAATAACACAGAGAGCAGTAGAATACGTCAAATAAAAAGAACCCACAACAATAAGATAAAAACAGAATTGGTAAACACTAAAAATATTAAAGCAATGCGTCTTGAGTTTCATTTAAGACATGTTCATGAGCTGATGTCGCTAAAGTTTATGCTAATGCTAAAATCTGTAAAACACAAACTCTGGTAAAAGAAAGAAGGAACTACAAGTGAAATAGAGTTTGCCGTCTTCAAAATAAATAAACACAGATGAAGTGAAGCTGAATGAGTCAGTTTTCTCTCCTGAAAGTCCGCTCTAAGAACTCAGTATTTGTCAGGTTCAGTATCTTTTGGTTTCTCTACAGTTTTTAAAAGCAAAATATGGAACTTTTCCTGACGCTGCGTTCACTGTCGTCCTGACGCTGCGTTCACTGTCGTCCTGACGCTGCGTTCACTGTCGTCCTGACGCTGCGTTCACTGTCGTCCTGTCTCCTGTAGATTCTTTTTCTGTGGTGATTGTGTCTCTGCAGAGATACAATGATCAGACTGGAGCAGGACCTATAGAGACATGTTATTATTAATATAGAATTAATACAGATATGAATTAAATCACTGTAACGTTCTTTAGGAAACTTCAGAGACATCTGTCCTAAACATAAATATACATATCTGTGTTTTGTGTGTTTTTAAACCCAGTGATGTGTGTTTTTCACTTCGTTGATTTCCTCCAAACCGAGTTTTTACTGGAGATTTTACATCTGAACAAAAAAGTCCAGACGAAACAGTACAGAATATGACGTCTGTATGTATCGTACTGCGTCGTGGTACTGTACTGTCTATGTCTGTTGTATTGGTATTATGAGGGAAATTAACATTTATTTACATTTTCTTTGTACATTCGTTAATAAGCTCTGTCCCAAATAAAAGGATAAATGAAAAAAAGGTGAGAAATCCCTCTAAAAACATCATTAGTTTGTAAAAATCAATCAAACTGTAAATCCCATTTGTCCTAATAATAATTTGATGCTTTCTTTTCCAAATCCGTTTAAGCTCTGGCTGTTTTCACACGGATCCTTTATGAAAACAAACTCCAAACATTATTTTCAGACTTTCAAAGAGTCTGAATACAGCAGAGACGTGTCACAAACAGAGTCACGGCTGTAAACCTACATTCTTACACATGACTGAAGTGTGGTTTAGCGCCACCTGCAGGTGACTGGACTGTTTTTAGTGTTTCAGACCTGGGCCTTAGCCTCAGAGACAGAGACGTCTGAGGAAATACCAAAGAAAGTGAGAGATGGAAACTCAGCTTCAGTCGCTGCCAACGTCTGTCTCTGTTCAGCTCCAGCTAACACTCAAACCAAAAACAAACACTATTTAAGAGGTGTCCGGAATGACTGGAAACACTCGAACACAACAGAAAACACTAAATAAAGTTCTGTCTTTAACACAACTCTTCAACTGTGCAGAATACTGTGGAGTGTCCTCTCAGACTGAACAGAGTGTGTTCTAAATGTCCTGAGTTAGTCTTTGGTGTAAATGAAGAATAATGCTGCTGTTTCAGCTCGACTCTAAACGGAACAAATAACCTCCGCTCAACGCTTTGCTCCAGAGTCCAGAGGGTTTGATTCTCTGCAGGATGTATTCGGTGGGATCTGAGACTAGATCTGAGACGGTAGACGAGGAGTGGACCGAGGGATGTGTGAAGGAGGAGGAGGCTAACGCAGCAGTGAGGGCCGGCTCCAGGAAAAACATGTTCTTATGTTCAGTCTCTTATTTACTTCAACAGAGCAGTTCAATAAGGATTTTACATGGATTTTTCTTTTAATATATCTTTTATGCTGCAAGGATTACACTTATGTTCTTAAAAACAAAATGTTCAACACAGATTTAGAAAATGTGGCATTTTTTAGATTCAAAAATGGTAAATAACACGTTTAGATTAGGGCTGATAAATTAGTGCATTCACAACAACCAAGAAACACTGTTAAATGGACCATTGTGCTTCATGAGATCAGCCGATGGTTATCTTTAAGTTATTTCTTAAATCATTGTTTCGTTCATAAACTGGACTGTTATAGAGACTCAGTTTTGAGTCTGAACAATCCAGAATTAATACTTTTCTGTAAAACTTATTACAATTTACCTTCTTTAGAAAAGTTTGACAAAGTTAAATGATTCAAAATAAAGTTAAAAAACCTTCTGTTAAACTGAAGACTCAGTGATTATTAAAAGGTGACATTAGCCAGATTTGTGATTCATTTGTTAATTTTTTTTAGAAATTAATTGTTTAGATTAGTTTGGGATCTTTCTTTAGTCTTGGGTTTAATCTTGGTTTTATTTAAAACATCACAAACAGAACAGTCCTGGATTTTCTCTATTTTACCCTAAATTTCTCAAGTTGTGGTAAATATTCTGTGGTGTAAATATTCTGTGGTGTAAATATTCTGTGGTGTAAATATTCTGTGGTGTAAATATTCTGTGGTGTAAATTAAGTTATTCGTTTTGTGTTTGCACCATTTAATCCGACAGATTCTTCCTGTCATAAACCCATGTTCAACAGCTCTTTCTGGAGACATTTCTTTAGTTTTGGTTGGATTTGTGGGTTTTTTTTGCCACAGCGGGATCAGAGGGGGCGGTTTTCCCATGAGCGCATGGGAACTGCAGCTCTGTGTGTGGGAAGAGCTGGCCTCGAGTGGCCTTCTCTCCAGAGAAAACTGTCTGCTTTGTTCCTCTAATCCACACATCCACAGTCTGTTAGAGACAGACACTTACAGAAGAAAAAGAGAGAGGCCTGGACTGAAACTGAACAGAGACAAGACCAAGAATCACACCAAACAGAAAAGATGTTCTGCTCTGTTCTAGACCCACAGCTGTTTAGAGTTTTATCTGAACTCACTCTGAGAATATGTTTAACTGTTCTGTCTGAAGAAGTGAAGGTCATTAAATATCATCAGAGTCACAAATCTAATGAGTTCTGACTCGAGAAAAAGTAAAAAGATTTGTAACTGGACTTGGACTTGGACTTGAACCAGACTCAGACTTCACTTGGACTTGAACCAGACTCAGACTTCACTTGGACTTGAACCAGACTCAGACTTCACTTGGACTTGAACCAGACTCACTTGGACTTGAACCAGACTCACTTGGACTTGAGTCTCTGAAAAGACTTGATGTTTCTCCAAAGATTAAAAGAATATTATTAGAAACAGTTCATTTTCTTCAATAGTTTGACAGATTACACAGAGTTAAGTGTTACTCTCATGACGCTGCCTTCAAATGCTCTCTGTAAAACTCAGCGCTACAGGGCTTTACAACCAAAGAACAAAAAGCAGACACACATTGAACATCACTGACACCAAAGAATAGAAAACATCATCAGGACAAGACTTTTATGACTAAATATTCAATAGAAACCCGTTTGGTCTGTGTTTGGTTGATTCTCTCAGAACTCGACCCCGTCACCTTCTCTTCAGACGCCGCTCCGGTCTTTATTTGTCCCTTTGTCCCGAGTCTAATAAAGACCAGACCCAGGTCCACTTAACACCGGCCTCTGTGTGAACACGGCCCAATTAGACGCCCACCGAACAAAGACTGACAAGACCAGAGGGACCCACAGGACCGGGACTAGAGGGACTAGAGGGACTAGAGGGACTAGGAGGTACTAGAGGGACTAGAGGGACTAGAGGGACTAGAGGGACTAGGAGGTACTAGAGGGACTAGAGGGACTAGAGGGACTAGAGGGACCAGGAGAGACCAGGAGGGACCAGAGGGACTAGAGGGACTAGAGGGACTAGGAGAGACCAGGAGGGACCAGAGGGACTAGAGGGACTAGAGGGACTAGGAGAGACCAGGAGGGACCAGAGGGACTAGAGGGACTAGGAGGGACTAGAGGGACTGTTTGGTCCATGTTTGGTCCATGTTTGGTCCATGTTTGGTCCATGTTTGGTCCATGTTTGGTCCATGTTTAGTCCATGTTTGGTCCTTGTTTGGTCCATGTTTGGTCCATGTTTGGTCCATGTTTGGTCCTTGTTTGGTCCATGTTTGGTCCATGTTTAGTCCATGTTTAGTCCATGTTTGGTCCATGTTTAGTCCATGTTTGGTCCATGTTTGGTCCATGTTTAGTCCATGTTTAGTCCATGTTTAGTCCATGTTTAGTCCATGTTTAGTCCATGTTTGGTCCTTGTTTGTTCCATGTTTGTTCCATGTTTGTTCCATGTTTGTTCCATGTTTGTTCCATGTTTGGTCCATGTTTGGTCCATGTTTAGTCCATGTTTAGTCCATGTTTAGTCCATGTTTAGTCCATGTTTAGTCCATGTTTGGTCCTTGTTTGTTCCATGTTTGTTCCATGTTTGTTCCATGTTTGTTCCATGTTTGTTCCATGTTTGGTCCATGTTTGTTCCATGTTTGGTCCATGTGTAGTCCTTGTTTAGTCCATGTTTGGACCATGTTTAGTCCACGTTTAGTCCTTGTTTGGTCCATGTTTAGTCCATGTTTAGTCCATGTTTAGTCCATGTTTAGTCCATGTTTAGTCCATGTTTAGTCCATGTTTGGTCCTTGTTTGTTCCATGTTTGTTCCATGTTTGTTCCATGTTTGTTCCATGTTTGTTCCATGTTTGGTCCATGTTTGTTCCATGTTTGGTCCATGTGTAGTCCTTGTTTAGTCCATGTTTGGACCATGTTTAGTCCACGTTTAGTCCTTGTTTGGTCCATGTTTAGTCCATGTTTAGTCCATGTTTAGTCCATGTTTAGTCCATGTTTAGTCCATGTTTGGTCCTTGTTTGTTCCATGTTTGTTCCATGTTTGTTCCATGTTTGTTCCATGTTTGGTCCATGTTTAGTCCATGTTTAGTCCTTGTTTAGTCCATGTTTGGACCATGTTTAGTCCACGTTTAGTCCTTGTTTGGTCCATGTTTAGTCCATGTTTGGTCCTTGTTTGTTCCATGTTTGGTCCATGTGTAGTCCTTGTTTAGTCCATGTTTGGACCATGTTTAGTCCACGTTTAGTCCTTGTTTGGTCCATGTTTAGTCCATGTTTAGTCCATGTTTAGTCCATGTTTGGTCCTTGTTTGTTCCATGTTTGTTCCATGTTTGGTCCATGTTTGATCCATGTTTGGTCCATGTTTGGTCCATGTTTGGACCATGTTTAGTCCATGTTTAGTCCACGTTTAGTCCTTGTTTGGTCCATGTTTGTTCCATGTTTGTTCCATGTTTGGTCCATGTTTGGTCCATGTTTGGTCCATGTTTCTCTCTTAGGTTTAGTTCCAGTTTGTTCCTGGTTTGATCTTGGTTCAGTCCTGGTCTAGTCTTCACTAAATCCCAGTTTAGTCTGGTTTAGTCCAGTCCCAGAGTCTGATCGAACCTGAACTCACCTCTGGACTCTGGTCTTGTCTCGGTTTTGTCTCGGTCTAGTTTGTTTTCCAGCTCAGTCCAACCCTCAAAGACCAGAAAGAACCGATCATATTTTCCCTAATTTCATTTTTCCCGTGGCCCTAAACCCTCTTCTGTCTCGTCCACAGCTTTAGTCTGATTTAATTACGAGTCTTTGAGCAGCTGTAATTATCGTGGTGTGAATGAAGCTCAACAAAGCCATTGTTTAACGGCGCCACACACTTTTACTTCATTTTTAATACAAAGCACTAATGGAATTTGGTGGAAACCCATTTGAGCGTCTTTGTCCAATTGAATCCCTCAGTTTTAATTAAGAGCCGCAGAACGAGGCTCGTGACGATGGAGATATTTCTGGTCATTTCTGGTGTAATTGGCTTTGGGCTCATGATCCGAGAGAGGGTTTGGACCGGGGCCTAATGGAAACCTGGACCCGACTCAGGTTTTAGTGAAACAGGTGTGAGTCACTGCAGCTACAAACTTTAGAGCTTCACGTCCAACTGGATCTGGGCCAGAGTCACACCAGTCTCACCAGTCTCACCAGTCTCACCAGTCTCACCAGTCACACCAGTCTCACCAGTCTCAACCAGTCACACCAGTCACACCAGTCTCACCAGTCTCACCAGTCACACCAGTCACACCAGTCACACCAGTCACACCAGTCACACCAGTCTCACCAGTCACAGAAGGGTTTATAATGGATCAGAACTAAACCTCGAGCCAGACGATGATTAAACCAGGACTAAACCAGGACTAAAGCAGGACTAACCCTGGACTAAAGCAGGACTAAACCAGGTCTGAACCAGGTCTAAACCAGGTCTAAATCAGAACTAAATCAGGACTAAACCAGGACTAAAGCAGGACTAAAGCAGGACTAAACCAGGACTAAACCAGGACTAAACCAGGACTAAACCAGGACTAAACCAGGACTAAACCAGGACTAAACCAGGACTAAACCAGGACTAAACCAGGACTAAACCAGGACTAAACCAGGACTAAACCTGGACTAAACCAGGACTAAACCAGGACTAAACCAGGACTAAACCAGGACTAAACCAGGTCTAAACCAGGACTAAACCAGGACTAAACCAGGACTAAACCAGGACTAAACCAGGACTAAACCAGGACTAAACCAGGACTAAACCAGGTCTAAACCAGGACTAAACCTGGACTAAACCAGGACTAAACCAGGACTAAACCAGGTCTAAACCTGGACTAAACCAGGACTAAACCAGGACTAAACCAGGACTAAACCAGGACTAAACCAGGTCTAAACCAGGACTAAACCAGGACTAAACCAGGACTAAACCAGGACTAAACTGAGGTCTAAACCAGGACTAAAGCAGGTCTAAACCAGGACTAAACCAGGACTAAACCAGGTCTAAACCTGGACTAAACCAGGACTAAAGCAGGACTAAAGCAGGACTAAACCAGGACTAAACCAGGACTAAACCAGGATTAAACCAGGACTAAAGCAGGACTAAAGCAGGACTAAACTGAGGTCTAAACCAGGACTAAAGCAGGTCTAAACCAGGACTAAACCAGGACTAAACTGAGGTCTAAACCAGGACTAAAGCAGGTCTAAACCAGGACTAAACCAGGACTAAACCAGGTCTAAACCAGGACTAAACCAGGACTAAACTGAGGTCTAAACCAGGACTAAAGCAGGTCTAAACCAGGACTAAACCAGGACTTAACCAGGTCTAAACCAGGACTAAAGCAGGACTCGTGGACGTGGCTCCAGTAACGAGTCGAGAACACAACTCATTCATATTCAACACAAACCACAAACTCTCTGCTTTTTATTTATTTTTGCACAAACAGAACGTGAGCCTAAAATGTAATGTTTACGTCTCATTTTGGCTCCAAACTTTTGATCGAGACGTGAGTCCGTTGTAAATCACTTCGTCCTCGTGTTACTTAATGACATCACTCTGTAACAGAAGCCAGGCTGAACCACCAGTGTTTGGTGAAGGAGGCAGAGTAAACCAGGTCTAATCCAAGAAAAAACAGGTCTAATCCAAGAAAAACCAGGTCTAATCCAAGAAAAAACAGGTCTAATCCAAGAAAAAACAGGTCTAATCCAAGAAAAACCAGGTCTAATCCAAATAAAACCAGGTCTAATCCAAATAAAACCAGGTCTAATCCAAGAAAAAACAGGTCTAATCCAAATAAAACCAGGTCTAATCCAAGAAAAAACAGGTCTAATCCAAATAAAACCAGGTCTAATCCAAGAAAAACCAGGTCTAATCCAAGAAAAACCAGGTCTAATCCAAGAAAAACAAGGTCTAATCCAAGAAAAACCAGGTCTATTCCAAGAAAAACAAGGTCTAATCCAAGAAAAACCAGGTCTAATCCAAATAAAACCTGGTCTAATCCAAATAAAACCAGGTCTAATCCAAATAAAACCTGATCTAATCCAAATAAAACCAGGTCTAATCCAAATAAAACCTGGTCTAATCCAAATAAAACCAGGTCTAAGCCAACAAAAACCAGGTCTGAACCAAGAAAAACCAGGTCTAATCCAAATAAAACCAGGTCTAATCCAAGAAAAACCAGGTCTAATCCAAGAAAAACCAGGTCTATTCCAAGAAAAACCAGGTCTAATCCAAATAAAACCTGGTCTAATCCAAATAAAACCAGGTCTAATCCAAATAAAACCTGGTCTAATCCAAATAAAACAGTTTAGTCCTGGACTAGAACTGGTTTAATATTGGTTTTGCTCTTTCATTAAATTCAGCAAATATACTCTGATTTTTTTATTCATAGTTGTAAAATGTACTCAGTTATTTTATGTGTAAATTGTTACCTCAAACATTTTAAATATTTTTTGGGTAACACTTTATAATAACTCAAAACAGTAGTTAAGCATTTATAGATGTGTAATTAACCATTTATTCATTAATAAACTATTGATAGACACTGAAATATCATTTATATGTGTAATATAAATGGGTTTATTGAGACTAAAACATTTCTAACAATGTTTGTAGAGTAATAGTCATTAAGTGCTCAACTAATATTTAATAGTGTGAGTTATTCCTATTTTTTAAGTAATTTTCACTTAATTATTACTCACTTAAATATGGAATTATCTTCAACTCTTTTAATGTGTTGAAATGTTGAATAAACTAATAAACCTCTCCTAGGGAAAAAACCTAATCCTGAATTCTATATAATTATATTTTTTAATTTAATTTTAGTCAAATATCTTTTCGAAGACAAAAATGCTCCATATTCAAATCTCTGAAACAATAACCCTCGGTCCCAGTCGGACTGAGAGCTACAGTTTTATACAAAATGCAGATAATCCGACGGCCCGGACCCCTCCCGCCTTTTCTCCAAAAACAAATTAATTTCCCTGCGTTGGTCGCTGATTAAAACGGCGGCTCCCACATGTGGCTCGGAGCCCGCGACAGGAGCGCCGTATGCAAATCTCACCCTTTTACAGCCTTATCTCCATATCAAATATCACATATATCTGATATTCTCCAGGTTTCACTCTGAGCTGCCGTCATTCTGAGATAAACCCACCTGAGAACGAGTCGAGGGCTTTTCAAGACTTTATCTCAGACAATCTACAACAAATGGAACAAAACGTCTCTGAAAATGACCCGGAATCAGACCAAAAATGTTCAAAACGGATCAAACAATAAACACAACATCCTCCAAATCTTCAGATTGTGATTATTAAACGTTGTCGCTAAACGTTTTGCAGCGTCTTGTTGTAACGTCTGACATGTTTCTCATTTATATTTGATTGTTTTTCTGTCTCTTTCCTGGGTTTATTCCGTTCTCAGTTCCAGTCTGCGTTCATTCTTCTGTGGGATGGGTTTTATTGGCGCCGCTCGAACCGTTTGTGTCTGAAGGCACTTTTTCTGCTGTAAAAAATGTTTTGGTGATTGTGGACTCGTCTCCATCTGTCTGTTATCTGTCAATATATCATAAAAACTCATTTGTTTCCTTTTCAAACATGAGATTGTTTGGGAAACTTTTGGAAAGACAAGATGAGTCTTTTTACTAAACCGTTTTTGGTTAATAATCTGTCGTCTGTAGTTGACTCTGAGTGGGCTCCAGGTTCAGGTTTGGTCTTGGTCTCGTTACAAGTTATATTTTTATAAGATAGGTTTGTAAAATGTGAATGTAATGTTTGGAATTCATGGAGCTCTTCAGTTTCCAGTTTATTTTTGGACGAGACCCTCAAAGTTTGTTCTTTTTGTCCAGGACACTCCGTAATCTGGTTTTAGTTGCTTTAGGTTTTTACTGCTTTTGTAACACACAACAAACATTTTCCGCCGTGATTAAAGTTGTTAATTGCCTTTGTCCTTCATGTTCACAGCGTTTTCTTTCAGAAGAATCCAAAGGTTTATGGTTTAATGTAGGGTCAGGGTCGTGTTCTCGTTGGAGCAGGTTACACAGAGCAGGCCTGGGGCTTGTGTATCTCCTGTTGCTGCGATGAACTTGTAAAATACGTAGGACCTTGTTGGCCTCTTATTATAGAAGCCAGCAATAACAATTATTTATTTACTTTTATCTTGGTTTACTGTGCGACCTGTCGAAGAGTCAGAGCTGGATCGAAGCAAACTCAAAGCAAGGCGTTCAGTTCGAGGGACACAGATAGAAATGAGCTCCTTGTGGCTAATTCTGACATATTTACTTAGACTAATGTAATCATTAATGTGCACTGTTCAATATTAAATAAACAAAGAAATCCAACATGAAACAGCAAGGCTCTAAAGTGGAGACAACTCTTTGTATTCCCTTGTTTTGTTCTTTAGATTTTGTGTTGTTTATTTAGATTTTAGTCAAAAGGACACGCTTCTCTTCAAGTCTCTGTTTGTGGTTTCCTGAGTAAAAACTTCTGTCATTGGTTACTTACAGATATTTGTGTAGAAATGTGACTAAAACCCTTTTCTACACAGTTTTTATTCCAGCGTCGGGTTCACTGTCAGTTCAAACGCTCCGGTCTCGGCTGCTGTCGACCGCCGCGCGATAATCTGTCGCCGTCTGAATGTGTTTAACGTCGAAACAAGCGTCAGTCGACTCGAGGTCAGAGCAGCGCCGCCGAACGAACGGAGACGCTGCAAAACGCTGTAAAAATAAACGTCTCACAAACAAAGTGTCAGAGCGAGAATAAAGAGCTGCGACTGTTTCTGAACCACGCTTTCAGGTTTAACTCTTTATTTTCAGGAATAATGATAGTCTTCTGGTGGTTCCTGTCTCAGTGAGAATATTAATGTTTTGTATTGTTTAAATCTTCACTGTTTCTTCTCAAAAAGGCCTTAAAGTTTTATTGGATTAAGTGAAACCTCGTCGAGTTGCACTAAAACCTCGTCAGATTCAACTACAGCCTGTTCAGACGCAACCTTAACCTGTTAAAATCCAACAAAATCCTGCTGAAATCCAACTAAAACCTGTGTGAATTGAACTGAAAACATGGTCAAATCTAAATAAAACCTGTTCAGAACCAACTAAAACCTGTTCAAATCCATCTAAAACCTAGTCAAATCCAACTAAAACCTGTGTAAATCGAACTAAAACATGGTCAAATCTAAATAAAACCTGTTCAGAACCAACTAAAGCCTGTTCAAATCCATCTAAAACCTGTTATAATTCAACTAAAACCTGTTCAAATCCATCTAAAACCTGTTTAAATTTACGTGAATCCAAATCAGATCCAAATTAAACCCAACTAAAGCCGGATAAAACAGTTTACTGCTTTGAAACGTTGATGTTTAAAAATGATTTCCAAAGACACAATGTAAACACAATGTGTATTTTCATTTCTCTGCAGAGATCGACTAATCCCAGGTAGATCCTGGTTTCGCTGCTGTCACTTTAAGACCTTTTGAACACACCTGTCTGTCTCTCGTTGTGTTTTTTTTAACCGAGCCACCTGTGGACCTCACTGTGTCAGGTTTTAAACAGATGCAGAATAAACTGTGGATTCGTGGTGTTTTTGAAGCGTCTCCACCTCGTCCCAGTTTCTGTTCCCTTTTCGCTTTAACAAGTCATTTATGTATCAGGCTTTTTGACGTTTTCTCGGCGCCGCGGTTTAGTTTTAAAACAGAAAAGCGCCGCGAGAATCGGAGCAGTCTCTCGGCACAAGACTGAGACACGTCTGACTTTGAACAGGTTTAGACAAAGCGACAGTTTCCATTTCTCTTTGTGAATGTGTGAAATATATCTCTACAAAACGAGCCTCTGCTGGAGCCAAGTCATTACTGAGCTGTTTTATTCAAAGGTAAATGTGAGGTGTTTAAATGGGAAATAGATGACAAATTATAACCCTTATAAACCCCAATGTGGACATTATATTTAAATAAATAAATGTGAGAAGTGGAGTCCCCCAAGAGTCAGTTCTTGGGCCCATCTTCTTTGCTCTTCGCCCTTTTTCACTTTAAAATAGCTTCTCATACTTTTCCTTTGCTCTAGATTTAATTTACATTTGTACATCTAGGAAATAATGACCAATAAATACAAAAATGGAATAATAATACAAAAAAGACACAACAATAAATAAAATTCTAGTGCCGTGAGGTCAAAGCTTCACATTTTCATTATTTTAGGATTTTCCTGAAGGTTTATTAGAGTTATAAGTTCTGCAGTTCCTGAAATGGTGTCAGTTTTTTGGTTTATCTGACGTTCTTTAGGTTTCAAGACAGTCTTTATGTTAAACCTTTTTATAAGCGCAGGATTTTGAACAGCTTCCTGACGCCATAACTCTGCACCAAAGGACATCACTCAGAAACTCAGCATTAAAATCATCACATTTCTGTCCCATTATTTCAAATAAATGAAGATTCAACATAGAAGGAATATTTCAAGGAAGAAGGTATGCTTATGAGGAGTGTGCAGATTTGATTTGATTTATTTTTTTATTTTTTATTTTTTTTGATTGTTTTATTTTATTTTATTTTATTTTATTTTATTTTTTTATTTTATTTTATTTTATTTTATTTTATTTTATTTTATTTTATTTTATTTTATTTTATTTTATTTTATTTTATTTTATTTTATTATTTATTTTGAACAGATTTACCACGGTTTGCCACTAACGGAGCCAAACCCCTTCATCATTTGTGTCTGGTTTTTACAGAAGCAGACATTCACTGCAGACGTTTATGAGGAAGCCACAGAAGTGTGCTCTTGAACCAGAACAGAGACAAAAGACCCATTTACTGTTAAAGTTCAATCTAGAAGTTACTGCATTAACTTCAGCCTCATTAAAATGAACTGACACGTTAAAATAATGCAGTCCCAGAGAAACCAATAATAACTTTAACTTTCCTGTCTTGGGTCCTGGATCAGATGTTGGTGACAGTTTTTGTTGCTTTGATCTGAATCTGAATGAGTTGAATCCCCTTCAGTGTGAGTCTGTGACAGTAAATCACTGCTGTGGGTTTATTTACAGACGGACACGCGTCAGAACAGAGCCGTCACTTCAAAACACTTCACAATCTCCCGTGTTTTGTTTTAATAAAGTAATGTATCCTCAGGACTTGTTCTGAACCGAGACGTGTCAAAAATAGTTTAAATATAAGTGACAAGACTGACTTAAATCATGTGCTTCTGGATCTCTTCAGTTTCCAGAGGATTTACTTTAGTTTTTTTATAAGTTTCATGATGAACTTCTGAGAGAAAAGTTGGAAATGTTCCAAATCAAGACTCTTGCTGAGCTCTGCCGCTTCACAAACTGCTCTGTTAGTGTTTAATGGTGCTCTCAGGTGTCACATTAACACCTGAACCCTTCTATGACTCAATGAGGACAAAAGTAGAAACTATGCCACTGAAAAACTGATGTTTAATGTTCATCTTCATCTCCGTTCACCAACCTGTTTATTATTTAGTCTAAAATAAATCTGTAATATCAAATGATAAATAGAACACGTATAATTTAAAATAACTGGAAGAAACATAAACCAAACTGTTCTGACTTTATGGCCCTTCTTTTTGTGGAAAAGGCTGTGGACCAGGCTTTTTAACTTTTGTTAAAGCTTTCTTTGGAAAATTTATGTTAAATACTGAACAGAAATGAATTGGATGCTCATGCTCCATTACATGCCTTTATTTATTTATTTATTTATTTATAATCCACATATAATCAGTATTTCCTACAGTACAGTAAGGCTGCTGTGGTAAAGCCTTCCTTTTGTTTAAGCTATAAAGCACAGTTAAGAATGATATTTTTCTATAATATTTCTCTTCTATGTGAAACTATGCCATAAGTTGTAACTTGGACCTGTCTGTGGTTCTAATACGAGGCCTTCAGCTGTTTTATTGCACCCTCCGTGGTGTGATGTACGGAGCAGATAGTGGCCCACAGTTCACTGGACTCTGGCTCCAAACCTCAGTCGTTCATTTGAGAAAGAGGCCGGTAATAACTTGACTGCGCCGTCCCCACACACACTCTCCGCTCGCCGCTCGCAGCCACAAAGCAGCGCTGACAGAAATTGGGCGTCGGGTTAATAACTGCTGCCTCCTGACAGACGGAGCCCAGGGCGAACTCGCTCTGTGCCGATGATAAAGTGAGGCTTATGCTGCGTCTGTGTCAGTGTCCAGCTCTGTTTCCACCTGTTCCTCCACAAACACTCACTCGTTCTGCTCCAACACTGTTTTCAAAGACGTGCAAAAGTGAAACCGGTGCAAAGTGGATCAAAGACGTGAGATGTGGCGGCGTTTAATGAATCTGACGCAAACACACAGGTCTAACTAGTGTTGAAATGTGTTTATTTAAAGTTTGACTCAATACCTCAATTCTCCAAATGGAAGCCAGACAAACACAAGCTTCACAAACAGATTAAAAAGTAAAATACCTTTATTAGTCCCACAGCAGAGAACAGTAAGAGCAGCAAAAGTATCAACAAATCAAGGTGAAAAGTTCAATTCTAAAGTCTAAACTCTAAATTCTAAGACAAGATAAACTAAAATAAACTAAACATATGTAAATAACTAAAAGAGACAATGCATATGTACAATATATGGATATGGATAAAATAACAGTATAACAGACAAAATTAATCAAAGTATGGGCCGTAGATCGGTGCATGTCCCTCGTCTCGTCTCGTCTCGTCTCGTCTCGTCGGACTGTGTCCATCAATCCTGCAGATCCTCCATATTTCTGATGCATGGTTTAAAAAGGGCTCCATGGTTCACTGGTGATGGTCCAGACTGTTACCTGCAGGTGTCTTCAGAAACTCAAGAAGTGGATAATGTACCATTGATTATTTCAGAGGCAACACACAAAATACACTATTTGTGTGTTTGGAGATTTACATTTGTCATGTTACAGTGTAGTTAATAAACATTTAGGACGTGATAAATGTTGAATGATAGAATAAGCATTAACTTTACTATTTCCATTATATTCAAAAAGGTGGTTAGTTCAATTCAATTAAATTGTCTATTGATAGTTTGAGACTCGGACACGGAAAGAGGCTTGTGGGTAAAACATCTTCATGAGTTTCTGTGGTGGTGGGCTGTTTGAGGATGATCTTTGACCTTAACCTGCAACGTTTGGTGTAAATGTATTCACTCATGATCAAAAATAATACACTCAACACTTGAAGCTCCAGTCCCTGATGTTCTTTTCTTGTCTCTGTCTCAGACTCTCCTCCAAAATCAGCCTAGGAACCTCTCCTGCTTCTCTTTTATTAAAAAATAAAACCACAAAATACTAATCCATTTGACCAAACTGAAGTTTAGAGTTTAGCGTTAGCTTAGCTGTGACTTCAGCGTCAGGACGACAATTATCTCCTCCTCGTTAAACATTACGTGATTGAATTGACAGTATTTATCTGTGTTTTACGTTGTCTCCCTTTTCTCTGTTGATGCTTTTCTTTTTTCAGCTGTTTCTCTGTTAAAAGACATATTCAGCTGAAAATACACTTTATCTGCAGCTATTAAACTTCCTGGAACGTCATGTGACAAGTGTCGACCAATGGGAGCGCTCCTTTTTGTCAAGGTTTTCTGTTCCTGAATAGAGGTTCTCATCTATTACAATCCCTTTAATAAACAGTAGATGGTGAGGTTGGATCCTACTGTTGTTGACTTATTGATCAAACGCTGAGTTGCACCCGATCAGTTTTTTTTTGTCTGTAATCGTCATAAACTTGTAAATATGGTTTAAAAGTGTGTAATGTCTGACTGAGGCTAGCGTTGTGCAGCAGCTGGATGTCTGTGAGGTTTGTGACATCACTAAATGAAGCTCAGCTGGAGCGGACTCCGTCTCCGTGTCTCGTCCTGTCCTTCCTCTTGATTACATTGTCTCCTCCTCTGTTTCCTCGCCGCTCCTTCCTTCTCCCCCGTGTCTCGTTCCTAATCGCCGCCTAACCCCTCTGGTCCCGTCCCCTTCACCGAGAGCAGACAGGATCCATTGTGCTGATAAGTCGCCTCTAGTTAGCATTTAGATTAGAGCCGCACAAATGGAGCTATTTACCGCAGCCTGCAGCACCACCTCCTGCCACACTTCCTCCTGAGACTCCTTCCTTCCTCGTTTCCTTCGCCGTTAACCCCAAACACAAACAGGTCATCGTTTATATCGGCTTTGACGTGTTTTGTCACGGATTACAGCGAGGTTTGATGCGTCTCTGCTGCAGCTGGAACCCTTTTCCACCAGGTTTTCACTTAAATCGGGAGAAAATAAAAGGATTTTTAGCACATTTCAACAAAAGTGGTTAAACACAGACTCAACCATTTCTGTAAATTGGCTTTTATTAAGTGACTCGAGGCTAGAATGGGTAATGTTGGGGGAAAAATAGCTTTGTATCGTCTGAAACTGTTCGGACAGAGCCCTGTGTGAGGTAATCTGATTACATGATACAGACAAAGACTGTTGTTTCAAAATGAGTCTTTGGTTTGGTTCAGTTCTGGTCTTAGTTTAGTTCTGGTCAGAGGAATGTATTTATTTATCTAATTGTGTGATTGCTGTGAATGATGCAGAATGAATGGTTTATTCCTGGTTTTCTACTGAAGTTTGGTCTTGTGTTGGTCTTGGTGTAGTCCTGATAAGTCCTGGTTTAGTCCTGGGTTTATTGCAGTTTCCTTCTGACTTTAGAGATAATTTACATCTGCTTGAGTCCTGATTTTTTCTGGATTTAGTCCTGGTTTAGTCCTGGTTTTTGTTGTTTTGGAGCAGGTCAGAGATGGTTGAGTGAGGACTGGTCCAAAGCCACTCCTCGGCGCCGTTATCTCACTTCCTGTTTCTGGGCCGACCCACAATCCTTCAGTTCACAACAGGAAATGAAAGGAGCGCGGCGCTTGTGGCCGGAGCTGCTATCGCTAATGAAAATCTGCCACACGACACGAGTGAGGACCGTAATCGCCACGGCAACCGCATCAACCGCATCAACGCCACGGCAACAGCATCAACGCCACGGCAACAGCATCAACGCCACGGCAACAGCATCAACGCCACGGCAACAAGACTCAAGTTGGACTAAAACGGGTCTAAAACAAGATTAAACCAAGAATAAATCAGAACTAATCCAGACCTAATCCAGACTTTAAACAGGACTAAACCAGGTCTAGGCCGGACTAATGCAAGAGTCCAAGTGTCCAAACTCAGGGCAGAATGTGGGATTAAATCTGAACTAAACGTAAATGAAGAAGAGTAAATGTAGGATTAAACTCAGACTAAACCAAGTGTGAACAGAAACTAAAACAGACTAAATTAAGACAAAATTATAAAATAAACCAAGAATGAATCAAGATTAAATTTAAAAACTGACGAGGATTAAAACTGGACTCAAGAAAAACTAAAGACTTCATCAGAGTTTAACACAAAAAACTAAACTGGGACAAGAAATCATGACTGTCCTCAGTCCCTCTTCTTCCTCGTCTCTGTGTCCTCAGTCCCTCTTCTTCCTCGTCTCTGTGTCCTCAGTCCCTCTTCTTCCTCGTCTCTGTGTGTCCTCAGTCCCTCTTCTTCCTCGTCTCTGTGTGTCCTTCTCGTCTGGTTTCGTCTGGTTTTATTCGAGAGACAAGGTCGAGCTGTAAAGTGAGTGTCTCTGAGTGAGTCCGGGCTCGGAGCCAGAGTCTTCATCAGAGACAGTCAGACTGAGTCTAACGTGGGACAGAGACCTGACTAAACCAGGTCTAAACCAGGACTAAACCAGGTCTAAACCAGGACTAGACCAGGACTAAATTCAAGTCTAAACCAGGTCTAAACCAGGACTAAACCAGGTCTAAACCAGGTCTAAAGCAGGTCTAAACCAGGACTAAACCAGGTCTAAACCAGGACTAAACCAGGTCTAAACCAGGTCTAAACCAGGTCTAAACCAGGACTAAACCAGGATCAAACCTGAAATAAACCAGGACTAAATCAAGGTCAAAACAAGTCTTCACTTTGAGAAACTACAATAACTTCCAGGACTTCTTTTCATTGATTTGGTTTAGTTTTGAACGTGACAGAAAATTGTCAGAAATTGATTTTGCAAAGTTTATTTTGTCTGAAAATTGGGTCTATTTCAAAAATCCTCCAGCCATGAATCAGTATTTCAAAATTTTCCTCACTCGGTGCAAGTTATTGAAGTCGTTTCTGTGGAAGTTGTTGAAGTCATTTCAGAGTCGGCAGGTTTTAATTTCGGCCCAAAATGAACGATTGGTAAAAAAGTTGGTAAATCTATGTAAATGTTCCACCTTCACATGTTTAGAAATTAGCCACACGCTGCGTATCAGTGGAACGGCCTCAATAACCGCGGGACATTCAGCCGCTTCACTCCAGACGTTTAAACAGCCGTTGGACGCACACACACAGCCGGCCCAGAGACAGACATTAATATTTATGGGCTGCTTTGAGAGAGAAACATTGATAAGCTGCAGTTGTGAATATTAACGCTGACTTTATTTAAAAAATGCATTAAAGGGAAAATATTCCGCACAAATTAAAGGAACAGAGCGGTGTTTTGTGGAAGGTGGGGGTCGGGAGCTGGATTACACACACTTTAGTTTGGAGTTCAGTCTGAATCAGAGCAGTTTTTTATTCTGGTTCATGTTTTGATGCATTACTCCATCTGTTTTACTGCAGCTGCAAAATAAACTGGACTTTTCTGGATCTGATTTTCAGTCACAGAAGTAGATCAACTCTGGAGGTTTAAACATATGTTTTCTTTTAGTTGGAAATAGTTTATTATAAAATCATTCAGTCTTTCTGATCCATCTAGTGTTTATTGTAAAGGATTGTAATAGATGAGAACCTCTATTCAGGAACAGAAAACCTTGGAGCGCTCTCATTGGTCGACACTTGTCACATGACGTTCCAGGAAGTTTAATAGCTGCAGATAAAGTGTATTTTCAGCTGAATATGTCTTTTAACAGAGAAACAGCTGAAAAAAGAAAAGCATCAACAGAGAAAAGGGAGACAACGTAAAACACAGATAAATACTGTCAATTCAATCACGTAATGTTTAACGAGGAGGAGATAATTGTCGTCCTGACGCTGAAGTCACAGCTAAGCTAACGCTAAACTCTAAACTTCAGTTTGGTCAAATGGATTAGTATTTTGGAGGAAAAACTGGTCTGGTTTTATTTTTTAATAAAAGAGCAGCAGGAGAGGTTCTGATTTTGGAGGAGAGTCTGAGACAGGGACAAGAAAAGAACATCAGAGACTGGAGCTTTGTCTTTATCAACAACAACAACAACAACGACAGTAAAGTAGTTCATCTTTATTCTGTCGTACTGTGGGACTGGTTCCTTATGGATGTAGGAGACGCTCTTGTGAAGACAGTCATATTGTTGTAAATGGAAGATGAAAATATCAGTGTATAAGAATATTTTGTTTTTTGAGCTTTTTAAAACTGTCAGTGTTTGTTCTTTTTATTCCATTTGTCGGTGACTTTGCAGAATTACACTCCTCAGAGCTGAGTGATGTCACAGAGCTTTGGTCTTTAAATGTTCAAAACGTTCTTCATGATTAGGTTAAAAAGAGTTTGTCCTCGCTCCAGAAACATGAACAATAATTGACTCTCTGGATTTTATTGGACAACAAATAATAAATATTAAGAGAGTCATAATGAAAATCTAGTAATGATTTTTTTTTTACAACTGTTCAACTTATACTTTTAGTTTAGTCCAAACCTCTGCAGACACAGGCTCAGGAAACCTCCTCCAGAGTTGACAAAAGTACTCTGTTCTTTAGTAAAAGTACAGAGACTTGTGTTAAAATCTGATAAAAGTAGAAGAACTGATTCAACTTCTGTGTTCAAGTAAAAGTAAAAGTCCATTCTCTTTCTGCAGTAACTCTTTCAGGAACAATCTTCTGTTGGAGTTTGTTTCAGTTTAGTTCAAGTTTCATTCACAACAATCACCAACAATATTAGATGTTCTATGAGTTTATATCAGTAACATCCTTCTCTTATTTTTATGGGCTTGACTCCTCTCTCTTGTTTCTTTTATGTCGTCGTTTGTGGAGGTTGGAAAAGAAACTGTTTTGACAAAGTAAGAGTAGAAAGTACAGATATTTGTCCAAAAGATAAATAAATACTCAGTAAAGTACAGATACCTGATAAATGTACTCAGTTACTGTGTGTGGTTCTTGGTTTAGTGCAGTTTTCTTCTCCCTCCGTTTGTCGTGTGTAAATGACCTTGGCAGTGGTTGGTTTTAGGACGGCCTGCTGTTTTTCCCGTGCTGCATTAGTTCTTTATGTGTAATGAAATTCACACTTATACTAAAGGCGTGATTAGCATATATATTGTATTGACACAGTGGCAATATGTTCCTTCCTTTCCTTTTATCAATCCGTCTTTTCCTTCTCTCCAGCCACACCTTTCATTTCTCCCTCTTTATTCTCTCACTCCGCAGACGTCTCGCTCACACTTTGAAGTTCAGCTGTTTTTCTTGTCGTTTTTTTATCTTTCGAAGGCGCCGTCGACACATTGCGGCGATTATTTACAGTAGAAACGGCGGCTGGAGGCGAACGGATCATTTTGCATTTCCAGCTCAGTGGCTCCTCGTCGATGTCGTCGTATTGTTGTTGTTGATGACGGAGAGAAAAGGATTGAAGCTGAGATGGATTTGTGGAAGAACACGCTGGAGGTCAGAGGTCACAGTGAGACGCAGAGGAAGCAGGAAATATATGATCGGTTTTTGTGTCGACGGGAGATTTTGTTTTGTGTAGAGGAGAACCGTGTTATGAACCAAACTTAAAGAAGCGTGAATTGATTGATTGATCACATCAGACCCTGTTGATAATGTTCTTCATGCATTTAATCCATTTTTATCCAAATACAAACCTGCTGAGAGTTAATGTTGTGTGTTTGTTCAGAAACATGGTCCTTCTGTATCTGTTTTTGGTTCAGATTAAACCAAAAATCCTAATCACAGAAAAGAAGAGTGAAAAACTGTCTCTAAATAGAATGAACCTGTAAATACTCAATTTAGGTTTTATTAAGAATTACTTTATTTACAAGATCATCTGTTGAGGAAAAGAAGTGTTTCATTTTCTCAGAATCAAACCCAAAACCCTTTTCCTCGTTTTGTTGTGGGTTGCATTCACGTTCTCCTCAGAAACTCTGAGTATCTTAAACCATAACGACAGGAAGATGGAGTCATAAATGTGTTAATGTTGTGTTTAAATCCAGTCACAGCATCAGTTATTAGCAGCTTTTTAACAAAAGGAAGACTACTTCAACATAAGAAGTGAACAGAAACGTCTAAATACAGACGCCAAATAAATACATAGCTAGTATTTAGTCTAAATAAGTCTAGATGGACAAAACTAGTGTCAAATACTCAAGTCTATTAAAAAGTGAAAACAGTTTTAAACGACTTATATTAAACTAAAATATCTTAAACATTAGCTTAGAGTTCCCGAGGAGCACCTGAATGCACCATAATTCGTCCACTTTAACGCAGAGCTTCGTCCCGGTTTAAACACTGAGTCTGACGCTATATTTCTGAGCGTTGTTTCAGTGAAAATCAAGCGGAGCCAGGTATGAGTCCACATTCCTCTGAGCTCAGCGTTGGATGTGAACAGAGAGCTTTGTGTGGTCCTCAAACAAACCTCACACAAACCGCAGCCGAAGCTCAGCCAAAGCGCTTCATTCACGCACGCTGCCAGACTTCAAAAGAGCCCAGAGATCGGACGCTGGGTTTATTCCTCTCGCGCTCCGACCCCGGCCTCAGTCATGAGTCCGACTAGAGCCTGGCTCCACTGATGTTTTCTTGGCTCTGACTGAGACGATATGACTTGAATTACACCAGCGTTAATATATTTAGATGGACGTAACGTGGCACAATTCCATTTTTGTTTTTGAGAGTCTACTCCACTTAGATTTGTGCATTTGTAAGATTAAAAAAAGAGAGAAAACAACAGAGGAATAGAGTGTGAAAAGAAATGCTCTTGAATTAAGTTTATTATAGTTTACCAGTCCTCTACATTCATTCTTTTCTACAATCGTCCTACATTTCTGACACTTTAATCCTTTTACTAAAATTGACAAAAAATGCAGAGTGAACATTCTTAACATCTGTGGGTTTATGTCATTATCAAACAGAACATGAACAGTATTCAGTGTCTTGTTCTGAACAGATACAAAAATAAGACACAACCAACACAAAAACAGAAAGTGTTTAGTGAATAAAAAGTTGTGTAAATACGAGACTGTGACGTGTCGATGTGGCGCTAACGTTAGCAACAGAGATTTATCAGAAACTTTCCAAAGAGAAACAGATTAGAACAAAAACATGTTCAGATTAAAGGAACAGAAAACAGACTGTTGTGATTTAAAATCTTTATTTTTGCTGAAATCAGTCACATTCTGCCTCTCTCTCTCTCTCTCTCTGAGCCGTGGTGCATGATGGGAATTACGTCCTTTCTTCGTTTCAAGTGTGGTCCTTAAATCTCAGTTTGAGGGGAGTACAGTCCTTCTTCTCGTGAACAGAACCAGGGTTAAAGGTCGAACTGGGACTGGCCTTCAACTAAAATACACTCACTTTTTGTTTTGTCATTTCATTCATGTTTATTGTGTTTAAAGAGTCTTGATGCAGAATAAACCACGACAGAAAGAAACGCAGAAATACCTCAGGCTCCAGTTCTTCCAGAGTTACACCTCCGTCCGTCTTTTGTCCTCTTCGCTCTGTTTCTTGGTCTCATTCCCTCCGTCTTCTCTCTCTTTTCTGTCTCTTTATGTACTTTTCATCTGCTCGGCTCTAATCACACCGCGTCCCGTTCTTTCAGATCCATGGAAACCCACAGTCAATGAAAAAGGCATTCAGACAGTTTCCAGGGCGTCTTCACAAACTTCTGTGTGAACGAGGCTCGTGTACAGTACGTCACTGAGACTCTGGACCTGAGTCGGACTCACTTCTCTCTGTTTCACTCTGACATTAATATTAGTGCAGTCTCTCTTATGAGCTTTGTTTATGTCTACATCTTTCTTAAACTAATGAACATGAGCTGTAAATGTGGCTGATTTTAGCAGTTCTCAGGAGGAAACATAAAATAACACAATTAATAAACAAAATACAAAAACACAAGAGACTCATCATAAAGACAAGTTAAAAGTGGTCACAGATTTGACTCTATCAGCTTTTAGACTTTGATTTAAAGCAGACTTCTCAGAGAGAGCTACGACGACTCGAGACAAAAGTCCTGCTAAAATCAGTTAAATTTATTAATGTCAAACTGAAACCATTTAGAACCTGTTA
>CM072169.1:22446889-22458018 GCA_036850595.1 Rhyacichthys aspro
AAATAGTTACTGGATCCTGTTCCGGCTCAAATAACCCCTGCCTCAGAACTTGAACTAGTCTCCACAACGGAACAGGAGTCATCCCAGATTTACACTTCTGATCAAAGAAATGTAAGGAAGTGTCAGCTTTAGCTTTAATCCAATCACAACTCTCTCTAAGTGTCTCTAGTGACTGAATGTGAGTGAATGGTCTCTAAGTGTTAACCCTGCGACTCTCTGTGACCTCAGGCCCAAAGCTGCTGGGATAGTCTCCAGTCACTGATCCACCAGCTACGTCCTCAACAAAATGACAAGAAGCTTAAATGTCAAACTATAGAACTTTAAACCCAGGCCTTGTTGAACAGGAGAGTGTTGTGTCTTTATTAAAGCTCCAGCTGCAGACTCGGGTGAGTCTCTGTGAGTCTCTGTGAGTCTCTGTGAGTCTCTGAGTCTCTGTGAGTCTCTGTGAGTCTCTGAGTCTCTGAGTCTCTGTGAGTCTCTGTGAGTCTCTGTGAGTCTCTGAGTCTCTGTGAGTCTCTGAGTCTCTGAGTCTCTGTGAGTCTCTGTGAGTCTCTGTGAGTCTCTGAGTCTCTGAGTGTCTCTGTGAGTCTCTGTGAGTCTCTGTGAGTCTCCGTGAGTCTCCGTGAGTCTCTGTGAGTCTCTGAGAGTCTCCGTGAGTCTCCGTGAGTCTCCGTGAGTCTCCGTGAGTTTCCGTGAGTCTCTCTGAGTCTCTTTGAGTCTCTGTGAGTCTCTGTGAGTCTCTGTGAGTCTCCGTGAGTCTCCGTGAGTCTCTGTGAGTCTCTGAGAGTCTCCGTGAGTCTCCGTGAGTCTCCGTGAGTCTCCGTGCGTCTCCGTGAGTCTCCGTGAGTCTCCGTGAGTCTCCGTGAGTCTCCGTGAGTCTCTGAGTCTCGGTGAGTCTCCGTGAGTCTCCGTGAGTCTCCGTGAGTCTCCGTGAGTCTCCGTGAGTCTCCGTGAGTCTCCGTGAGTCTCCGTGAGTCTCCGTGAGTCTCCGTGAGTCTCTGTGAGTCTCTGAGTCTCTGTGAGTCTCTGTGAGTCTCTGCGTCGTTCGCTGTGGCCTGTGTTGAAGGTGTAATAGCCTTCAGACACAGAGGCAGCTGCAGAAAACAGGCCTCGAGCCGCGATAAGAGCTCCCTCCAACTTCAGCGCTGATAAAGAGCTGTTTATTTACATTTAAATAGCACTTCTCCTCTTCCTCCTCCTCCTCCTCGCTCCCAAACGCCGGCCGTAAACGCAGAGCCGCGTGCCTCTGAAGGGAAATGTCAGCGTTTAATTCCCACCGAGATTACACCGGTGTCACGCCGGGCTCGTCGAGTGTCACGTAATTGAAGTGTCACTGATGTGAACTGCAGTTTTCGTCGCAGGAAATTGAATCATAGACTCTGTGTAAAGATGACAAACAGAGAAAGTGACAGGTTTATTGCTGGAGTTGAAATGTAAACCCAAATCTTCCATTAATCCAGGAGTTTCGTATCAGCTGTTCACGTGAGAGAAGTCTTAACTAATATTATGAAGCATTACCATTACGTAGTATTATTATACTTCTTCTGGAGACAGTCGTATTTGAGACTCGAGAGAAAAGAGTGAAAGTCTGGATTTATGTTTAATATGAGGTGTGTCCTTGGAACAAAAAAGAAAAAGAAAACTACATTTATTTGAGGATTTACTTTGCATCAAAATGAACTTCTGAAAAAAGCCACGTTTCACAATATTTTTATTTTATTAAAAGTGTTGTTTCCATTGTGCTTTTCAACATTCAACCCTCTCAATCTGGAATTCTAATCAAATAATATTAACTTTATACTTAGAATAGAAATAGAAACATGTTGTAATAGAATCATTTCATACATGCTGTGATTTCATGCTTTTATTTCTTTTATTTCAAGTTTTATTTCTTGGCATTTGCTCACACATAATATTCAGGTTCAGATCTCAGAGGGAATTATTTTGTCCAATGTTCCCGGAGCCAGATCAAAATAAGACCAGATCCTGATCCTCTGAAGACGACGGCTGTGGCTCAGATGAAGAACAATCTTTTAGGATCAGTTTCGTGAGGATTATAGTTCTGTTTCTTTCATGATGACTTTAATGAAGGCCCTGAAGCTGTTTATTACTACACGTCTATTGTATATTTACCTGCGATACCTGCTTTTATCGTTAATTTAACCCAGGGTTGTTTTCTGGTGGATGCAGTTCAGATCTTGTAAAAGTAAAAGGTGTAAAAGTCTGAAGTGACCCGTTACTTCTTCATCCAGAGTCTATCGTTACAGACGGACGTTTGAGCCCATTGTCCTTGAAGTGAGCAGCAGATGAAGTCGAATCAGTTCTGACTCGGAGCAGTGACTGTGACAGAGGTCATTACGTCGAGTCGTTCAAACCGAGAGATTCACTGAGACTCGAACGGAGCGAGAGGCTGGAGACGGATTAGAGATTCCCTCTGGAATTCCCGACCGTTTTCTGTGAAGATGGACTGAACGACGGAGAGACGAACAGAGAGGGTTAGAGCTCTTCATTTGAACGCGTCTGTTCCTCTCGTGTCGCTCAGTCTCTCATTCATCATTCATTTTTCTGTCCCTTCAGTTCTTTATATTCCAGCACTGACCATTCCACGACTATCTGCTCAAGTGTGATTGGTTAGTTCAGAAACAGGAGGGCTTAACGTCTTTGTAGATAAATCCTAAATGTGAATTAGCTCATTATCTTTACTTCTGAAGCACATTTAAACCAAAGTGCTGTAGAATAAATAACACAGAGAGCAGTAGAATACGTCAAATAAAAAGAACCCACAACAATAAGATAAAAACTGAATTGGTAAACACTAAAAATATTAAAGCAATGTGTCTTGAGTTTCATTTAAGACATGTTCATGAGCTGATGTCGCTAAAGTTTATGCTAATGCTAAAATCTGTAAAACACAAACTCTGGTAAAAGAAAGAAGGAACTACAAGTGAAATAGAGTTTGCCGTCTTCAAAATAAATAAACACAGATGAAGTGAAGCTGAATGAGTCAGTTTTCTCTCCTGAAAGTCCGCTCTAAGAACTCAGTATTTGTCAGGTTCAGTATCTTTTGGTTTCTCTACAGTTTTTAAAAGCAAAATATGGAACTTTCCCTGACGCTGCGTTCACTGTCGTCCTGACGCTGCGTTCACTGTCGTCCTGACGCTGCGTTCACTGTCGTCCCGACGCTGTCGTCCTGTCTCCTGTAGATTCTTTTTCTGTGGTGATTGTGTCTCTGCAGAGATACAATGATCAGACTGGAGCAGGACCTATAGAGACATGTTATTATTAATATAGAATTAATACAGATATGAATTAAATCACTGTAACGTTCTTTAGGAAACTTCAGAGACATCTGTCCTAAACAGAAATATACATATCTGTGTTTTATGTGTTTTTAAACCCAGTGATGTGTGTTTTTCACTTTGTTGATTTCCTCCAAACCGAGTTTTTACTGGAGATTTTACATCTGAACAAAAAAGTCCAGACAAAACAGTACAGAATATGACGTCTGTATGTATCGTACTGCGTCGTGGTACTGTACTGTCTATGTCTGTTGTATTGGTATTATGAGGGAAATTAACATTTATTTACATTTTCTTTGTACATTTGTTAATAAGCTCTGTCCCAAATAAAAGAATAAATGAAAAAAAGGTGAGAAATCCCTCTAAAAACATCATTAGTTTGTAAAAATCAATCAAACTGTAAATCCCATTTGTCCTAATAATAATTTGATGCTTTCTTTTCCAAATCCGTTTAAGCTCTGGCTGTTTTCACACGGATCCTTTATGAAAACAAACTCCAAACATTATTTTCAGAGTTTCAAAGAGTCTGAATACAGCAGAGACGTGTCACAAACAGAGTCACGGCTGTAAACCTACATTCTTACACATGACTGAAGTGTGGTTTAGCGCCACCTGCAGGTGACTGGACTGTTTTTAGTGTTTCAGACCTGGGCCTTAGCCTCAGAGACAGAGACGTCTGAGGAAATACCAAAGAAAGTGAGAGATGGAAACTCCGCTTCAGTCGCTGCCAACGTCTGTCTCTGTTCAGCTCCAGCTAACACTCAAACCAAAAACAAACACTATTTAAGAGGTGTCCGGGAATTACTGGAAACACTCGAACACAACAGAAAACACTAAATAAAGTTCTGTCTTTAACACAACTCTTCAACTGTGCAGAATACTGTGGAGTGTCCTCTCAGACTGAACAGAGTGTGTTCTAAATGTCCTGAGTTAGTGTTTGGTGTAAATGAAGAATAATGCTGCTGTTTCAGCTCGACTCTAAACGGAACAAATAACCTCCGCTCAACGCTTTGCTCCAGAGTCCAGAGGGTTTGATTCTCTGCAGGATGTATTCGGTGGGATCTGAGACGGTAGAGGAGTGGACCGAGGGATGTGTGAAGGAGGAGGAGGCTAACGCAGCAGTGAGGGCCGGCTCCAGGAACAACATGTTCTTATGTTCAGTCTCTTATTTACTTCAACAGAGCAGTTCAATAAGGATTTTACATGGATTTTTCTTTTAATATATCTTTTATGCTGCAAGGATTACACCTATGTTCTTAAAAACAAAATGTTCAACACAGATTTAGAAAATGTGGCATTTTTTAGATTCAAAAATGGTAAATAACACGTTTAGATTAGGGCTGATAAATTAGTGCATTCACAACAAGCAGTAAACTCTGTTAAATGGACCATTGTGCTTCATGAGATCAGCCGATGGTTATCTTTAAGTTATTTCTTAAATCATTGTTTCGTTCATAAACTGGACTGTTATAGAGACTCAGTTTTGAGTCTGAACAATCCAGAATTAATACTTTTCTGTAAAACTTATTACAATTTACCTTCTTTACAAAAGTTTGACAAAGTTAAATGATTCAAAATAAAGTTAATTACCTTCTGTTAAACTGAAGACTCAGTGATTATTAAAAGGTGACATTAGCCAGATTTGTGATTCATTTGTTAATTTTTTTTAGAAATTAATTGTTTAGATTAGTTTGGGATCTTTCTTTAGTCTTGGGTTTAATCTTGGTTTTATTTAAAACATCACAAACAGAACAGTCCTGGATTTTCTCTATTTTACCCTAAATTTCTCAAGTTGTGGTAAATATTCTGTGGTGTAAATATTCTGTGGTGTAAATAGTCTGTGGTGTAAATATTCTGTGGTGTAAATATTCTGTGGTGTAAATTAAGTTATTAGTTTTGTGTTTGCACCATTTAATCCGACAGATTCTTCCTGTCATAAAACCCATGTTCAACAGCTCTTTCTGGAGACATTTCTTTAGTTTTGGTTGGATTTGTGGGTTTTTTTTGCCACAGCGGGATCAGAGGGGGCGGTTTTCCCATGAGCGCATGGGAACTGCAGCTCTGTGTGTGGGAAGAGCTGGCCTCGAGTGGCCTTCTCTCCAGAGAAAACTGTCTGCTTTGTTCCTCTAATCCACACATCCACAGTCTGTTAGAGACAGACACTTACAGAAGGAAAAGAGACAGGCCTGGACTGAAACTGAACAGAGACAAGACCAAGAATCACACCAAACAGAAAAGATGTTCTGCTCTGTTCTAGACCCACAGCTGTTTAGAGTTTTATCTGAACTCACTCTGAGAATAAGTTTAACTGTTCTGTCTGAAGAAGTGAAGGTCGTTAAATATCATCAGAGTCACAAATCTAATGAGTTCTGACTCGAGGAAAAGTAAAAAGACTTGTAACTGGACTTGGACTTGAACCAGACTCAGACTTCACTTGGACTTGAACCAGACTCAGACTTCACTTGGACTTGAACCAGACTCAGACTTCACTTGGACTTGAACCAGACTCACTTGGACTTGAACCAGACTCACTTGGACTTGAGTCTCTGAAAAGACTTGATGTTTCTCCAAAGATTAAAAGAATATTATTAGAAACAGTTCATTTTCTTCAATAGTTTGACAGATTACACAGAGTTAAGTGTTACTCTCATGACGCTGCCTTCAAATGCTCTCTGTAAAACTCAGCGCTACAGGGCTTTACAAGCAAGAACAAAAAGCAGACACACATTGAACATCACTGACACCAAAGAATAGAAAACATCATCAGGACAAGACTTTTATGACTAAATATTCTATAGAAACCCGTCTGGTCTGTGTTTGTTTGATTCTCTCAGAACTCGACCCCGTCACCTTCTCTTCAGACACCGCTCCGGTCTTTATTTGTCCCTTTGTCCCGAGTCTAATAAAGACCAGACCCAGGTCCACTTAACACCGGCCTCTGTGTGAACACAGCCCAATTAGACGCCCACCGAACAAAGACTGACAAGACCAGAGGGACCCACAGGACTGGGACTAGAGGGACTAGGAGGGACTAGAGGGACTAGAGGGACTAGGAGGGACTAGAGGGACTAGAGGGACTAGAGGGACTAGGGAGGTACTAGGACTGGGCGGGGGCGAGGGACTAGAGGGACTAGAGGGACTAGGAGAGACTAGGAGAGACTAGGAGAGACTAGGAGAGACTAGAGGGACTAGGAGGGACCAGGAGGGACCAGGAGGGACCGGGAGGGACTAGGAGGGACTGTTTAGTCCATGTTTGGTCCATGTTTGGTCCATGTTTGGTCCATGTTTGGTCCATGTTTAGTACATGTTTAGTACATGTTTGGTCCATGTTTAGTCCATGTTTGGTCCATGTTTGGTCCATGTTTAGTCCTGTTTGTCCATGTTTGGTCCATGTTTGGTCCATGTTTAGTCCATGTTTAGTCCATGTTTGGTCCATGTTTAGTCCATGTTTGGTCCATGTTTAGTCCATGTTTAGTCCATGTTTAGTCCATGTTTTGTCCATGTTTGGTCCATGTTTGGTCCATGTTTAGTCCATGTTTAGTCCATGTTTGTTCCATGTTTGGTCCATGTTTGGTCCATGTTTGGTCCATGTTTAGTCCATGTTTGGTCCATGTTTAATCCATGTTTGGTCCATGTTTAGTCCATGTTTAGTCCATGTTTAGTCCTTGTTTAGTTCCATGTTTGTTCCATGTTTGGTCCATGTTTGTTCCATGTTTGGTCCATGTTTAGTCCATGTTTAGTTCATGTTTAGTCCATGTTTAGTCCTTGTTTAGTCCATGTTTGGTCCATGTTTAGTCCATGTTTAGTCCTTGTTTGGTCCATGTTTAGTCCATGTTTAGTCCATGTTTAGTCCATGTTTAGTCCATGTTTAGTCCATGTTTAGTCCATGTTTGGTCCTTGTTTGTTCCATGTTTGGTCCATGTTTGGTCCATGTTTGTTCCATGTTTAGTCCATGTTTAGTCCATGTTTGGTCCATGTTTAGTCCATGTTTAGTCCTTGTTTAGTCCATGTTTAGACCATGTTTAGTTCATGTTTAGTCCTTGTTTGGTCCATGTTTAGTCCATGTTTAGTCCATGTTTAGTCCATGTTTAGTCCATGTTTAGTCCATGTTTAGTCCTTTTTGCTTGTCCATGTTTAGTCCATGTTTAGTCCATGTTTAGTCCATGTTTAGTCCATGTTTAGTCCATGTTTAGTCCTTGTTTAGTCCATGTTTGGAGCCCTGTTTAGTCCATGTTTAGTCCATGTTTAGTCCATGTTTAGTCCATGTTTGGTCCTTGTTTGTTCCATGTTTGGTCCATGTTTAGTCCATGTTTAGTCCATGTTTAGACCATGTTTAGTCCATGTTTAGTCCTTGTTTAGTCCATGTTTAGTCCATGTTTAGTCCATGTTTAGTCCATGTTTAGTCCTTGTTTAGTTCCATGTTTATTCCATGTTTAGTCCATGTTTAGTCCATGTTTGGTCCATGTTTGGTCCATGTTTGGTCCATGTTTAGTCCATGTTTAGTCCATGTTTAGTCCATGTTTAGTCCATGTTTAGTACATGTTTGGTCCATGTTTAGTCCATGTTTGGTCCATGTTTGGTCCATGTTTCTCTCTTAGGTTTAGTTCCAGTTTGTTCCTGGTTTGATCTTGGTTCAGTCCTGGTCTAGTCTTCACTAAATCTCGGTTTAGTCTGGTTTAGTCCAGTCCCAGAGTCTGATCGAACCTGAACTCACCTCTGGACTCTGGTCTTGTCTCGGTTTTGTCTCGGTCTAGTTTGTTTTCCAGCTCAGTCCAACCCTCAAAGACCAGAAAGAACCGATCATATTTTCCCTAATTTCATTTTTCCCGTGGCCCTAAACCCTCTTCTGTCTCGTCCACAGCTTTAGTCTGATTTAATTACGAGTCTTTGAGCAGCTGTAATTATCGTGGTGTGAATGAAGCTCAACAAAGCCATTGTTTAACGGCGCCACACACTTTTACTTCATTTTTAATACAAAGCACTAATGGAATTTGGTGGAAACCCATTTGAGCGTCTTTGTCCAATTGAATCCCTCAGTTTTAATTAAGAGCCGCAGAACGAGGCTCGTGACGATGGAGATATTTCTGGTCATTTCTGGTGTAATTGGCTTTGGGCTCATGATCCGAGAGAGGGTTTGGACCGGGGCCTAATGGAAACCTGGACCCGACTCAGGTTTTAGTGAAACAGGTGTGAGTCACTGCAGCTACAACTTTAGAGCTTCGTCCAACTGGATCTGGGCCAGAGTCACAGTCTCACCCAGTCTCACCAGTCTCACCAGTCTCACCAGTCACACCAGTCTCACCAGTCTCAACCAGTCACACCAGTCTACACCAGTCTGCACCAGTCTGCACCAGTCTACACCAGTCTACACCAGTCTGCACCAGTCTACACCAGTCTACACCAGTCTGCACCAGTCTCAGAAGGGTTTATAATGGATCAGAACTAAACCTCGAGCCTAAGACGATGGACTAAACCAGGACTAAACCAGGACTAAAGCAGGACTAACCCTGGACTAAAGCAGGACTAAACCAGGTCTGAACCAGGTCTAAACCAGGTCTAAATCAGAACTAAATCAGAACTAAAGCAGGACTAAATCAGAACTAAAGCAGGACTAAAGCAGGACTAAAGCAGGACTAAACCAGGACTAAACCAGGACTAAACCTGGACTAAACCTGGACTAAACCAGGACTAAACCAGGACTAAACCAGGTCTAAACCAGGACTAAAGCAGGACTAAACCTGGACTAAAGCAGGACTAAACCAGGACTAAACCAAGGACTAAACCAGGACTAAACCAGGTCTAAACCAGGACTAAAGCAGGACTAAACCTGGACTAAAGCAGGACTAAACCAGGACTAAACCAGGACTAAACCAGGACTAAACCAGGTCTAAACCTGGACTAAACCAGGACTAAACCAGGACTAAACCAGGACTAAACCAGGTCTAAACCTGGACTAAACCAGGACTAAACCAGGACTAAACCAGGACTAAACCAGGACTAAACCAGGTCTAAACCAGGACTAAACCAGGACTAAACCAGGACTAAACCAGGACTAAACTGAGGTCTAAACCAGGACTAAAGCAGGTCTAAACCAGGACTAAACCAGGACTAAACCAGGTCTAAACCAGGACTAAACCAGGACTAAAGCAGCAGGACTAAAGCAGGACTAAACCAGGACTAAACCAGGACTAAACCAGGTTAAACCAGGACTAAAGCAGGACTAAAACCAGGACTAAACCGAGGTCTAAACCAGGACTAAAAGCAGGTCTAAACCAGGACTAAACCAGGACTAAACTCAGGTCTAAACCAGGACTAAACCAGGTCTAAACCAGGACTAAACCAGGACTAAACCAGGTCTAAACCAGGACTAAACCAGGACTAAACTGAGGACTAAACCAGGACTAAAGCAGGAGGTCTAAACCAGGACTAAACCAGGACTTAACCAGGTCTAAACCAGGACTAAAGGCAGGACTCGTGGACGTGGCTCCAGTAACGAGTCGAGAACACAACTCATTCATATTCAACACAAACCACAAACTCTCTGCTTTTTATTTATTTTTGCACAAACAGAACGTGAGCCTAAAATGTAATGTTTACGTTCATTTGGCTAACCAAACTTTGATCGAGACGTGAGTCCGTTGTAAATCACTTCGTCCTCGTGTTACTTAATGACATCACTCTGTAACAGAAGCCAGGCTGAACCACCAGTGTTTGGTGAAGGAGGCAGAGTAAACCAGGTCTAATCCAAGAAAAACAAGGTCTAATCCAAGAAAAACCAGGTCTAATCCAAAAGAAAAACAGGTCTAATCCAAGAAAAAACAGGTCTAATCCAAGAAAAACCAGGTCTAATCCAAATAAAACCAGGTCTAATCCAAGAAAAACCTGGTCTAATCCAAGAAAAAACAGGTCTAATCCAAATAAAACCAGCTCTAATCCAAGAAAAAACAGGTCTAAATCCAAATAAAACCAGGTCTAATCCAAGAAAAACCAGGTCTAATCCAAGAAAAACCAGGTCTAATCCAAGAAAAACAAGGTCTAATCCAAGAAAAACCAGGTCTATTCCAAGAAAAACAAGGTCTAATCCAAGAAAAACCAGGTCTAATCCAAATAAAACCTGGTCTAATCCAAATAAAACCAGGTCTAATCCAAATAAATACCTGATCTAATCCAAATAAAAAACCAGGTCTAATCCAAATAAAACCTGGTCTAATCCAAAATAAAACCAGGTCTAAGCCCAGCAAAAACCAGGTCTGAAGCCAAGAAAAACCAGGTCACAATCCAAATAAAACCAGGTCTAATCCAAGAAAAACAAGGTCTAATCCATAGAAAACCAGGTCTATCCAAGAAAAACCAGGTCTAATCCAAATAAAACCTGGTCTAATCCAAATAAAACCAGGTCTAATCCAAATAAAACCTGGTCTAATCCAAATAAAACAGTTTAGTCCTGGACTAGAACTGGTTTAATATTGGTTTTGCTCTTTCATTAAATTCAGCAAATATACTCTGATTTTTTTATTCATAGTTGTAAAATGTACTCAGTTATTTTATGTGTAAATTGTTACCTCAAACATTTTAAATATTTTTTGGTAACACTTTATAATAACTCAAAACAGTAGTTAAGCATTTATAGATGTGTAATTAACCATTTATTCATTAATAAACTATTGATAGACACTGAAATATCATTTATATGTGTAATATAAATGGGTTTATTGAGACTAAAACATTTCTAACAATGTTTGTAGAGTAATAGTCATTAAGTGCTCAACTAATATTTAATAGTGTGAGTTATTCCTATTTTTTAAGTAATTTTCACTTAATTATTACTCA
>CM072169.1:22458118-22472201 GCA_036850595.1 Rhyacichthys aspro
GTTTTCACTTAAATCGGGAGAAAATAAAAGGATTTTTAGCACATTTCAACAAAAGTGGTTAAACACAGACTCAACCAATTCTGTAAATTGGCTTTTATTAAGTGACTCGAGGCTAGAATGGGTAATGTTGGGGGAAAAATAGCTTTGTATCGTCTGAAACTGTTCGGACAGAGCCCTGTGTGAGGTAATCTGATTACATGATACACACAAAGACTGTTGTTTCAAAATGAGTCTTTGGTTTGGTTCAGTTCTGGTCTTAGTTTAGTTCTGGTCAGAGGAATGTATTTATTTATCTAATTGTGTGATTGTTGTGAATGATGCAGAATGAATGGTTTATTCCTGGTTTTTCTACTGAAGTTTGGTCTTGTGTTGGTCTTGGTGTAGTCCTGATAAGTCCTGGTTTAGTCCTGGGTTTATTGCAGTTTCCTTCTGACTTTAGAGATAATTTACATCTGCTTGAGTCCTGATTTTTTCTGGATTTAGTCCTGGTTTAGTCCTGGTTTTTGTTGTTTTGGAGCAGGTCAGAGATGGTTGAGTGAGAACTGGTCCAAAGCCACTCCTCGGCGCCGTTATCTCACTTCCTGTTTCTGGGCCGACCCACAATCCTTCAGTTCACAACAGGAAATGAAAGGGCGGCGCTTGTGGCCGGAGCTGCTATCGCTAATGAAAATCTGCCACACAGACCACGACAGTGAGGACCGTAATCGCCACGGCAACCGCATCAACCGCATCAACGCCACGGCAACAGCATCAACGCCACGGCAACAGCATCAACGCCACGGCAACAGCATCAACGCCACGGCAACAAGACTCAAGTTGGACTAAAACGGGTCTAAAACAAGATTAAACCAAGAATAAATCAGAACTAATCCAGACCTAATCCAGACTTTAAACAGGACTAAACCAGGTCTAGGCCGGACTAATGCAAGAGTCCAAGTGTCCAAACTCAGGAGAAGAATGTGGGATTAAATCTGAACTAAACGTAAATGAAGAAGAGTAAATGTAGGATTAAACTCAGACTAAACCAAGTGTGAACAGAAACTAAAACAGACTAAATTAAGACAAAATTATAAAATAAACCAAGAATGAATCAAGATTAAATTTAAAAACTGACGAGGATTAAAACTGGACTCAAGAAAAACTAAAGACTTCATCAGAGTTTAACACAAAAAACTAAACTGGGACAAGAAATCATGACTGTCCTCAGTCCCTCTTCTTCCTCGTCTCTGTGTCCTCAGTCCCTCTTCTTCCTCGTCTCTGTGTCCTCAGTCCCTCTTCTTCCTCGTCTCTGTGTGTCCTCAGTCCCTCTTCTTCCTCGTCTCTGTGTGTCCTTCTCGTCTGGTTTCGTCTGGTTTTATTCGAGAGACAAGGTCGAGCTGTAAAGTGAGTGTCTCTGAGTGAGTCCGGGCTCGGAGCCAGAGTCTTCATCAGAGACAGTCAGACTGAGTCTAACGTGGGACAGAGACCTGACTAAACCAGGTCTAAACCAGGACTAAACCAGGTCTAAACCAGGACTAGACCAGGACTAAATTCAAGTCTAAACCAGGTCTAAACCAGGACTAAACCAGGTCTAAACCAGGTCTAAAGCAGGTCTAAACCAGGACTAAACCAGGTCTAAACCAGGACTAAACCAGGTCTAAACCAGGACTAAACCAGGTCTAAACCAGGACTAAACCAGGATCAAACCTGAAATAAACCAGGACTAAATCAAGGTCAAAACAAGTCTTCACTTTGAGAAACTACAATAACTTCCAGGACTTCTTTTCATTGATTTGGTTTAGTTTTGAACGTGACAGAAAATTGTCAGAAATTGATTTTGCAAAGTTTATTTTGTCTGAAAATTGAGTCTATTTCAAAAATCCTCCAGCCATGAATCAGTATTTCAAAATTTTCCTCACTCGGTCCAAGTTATTGAAGTCGTTTCTGTGGAAGTTGTTGAAGTCATTTCAGAGTCGGCAGGTTTTAATTTCGGCCCAAAATGAACGATTGGTAAAAAAGTTGGTAAATCTATGTAAATGTTCCACCTTCACATGTTTAGAAATTAGCCACACGCTGCGTATCAGTGGAACGGCCTCAATAACCATGGGACATTCAGCCGCTTCACTCAGACGTTTAAACAGCCGTTGGACGCACACAGCCGGCCCAGAGACAGACATTAATATTTATGGGCTGCTTTGAGAGAGAAACATTGATAAGCTGCAGTTGTGAATATTAACGCTGACTTTATTTAAAAATGCATAAATGGAAAATATTCCGCACAAATTAAAGGAACAGAGCGGTGTTTTGTGGAAGGTGGGGGTCGGGAGCTGGATTACACACACTTTAGTTTGGAGTTCAGTCTGAATCAGAGCAGTTTTTTATTCTGGTTCATGTTTTGATGCATTACTCCATCTGTTTTACTGCAGCTGCAAAATAAACTGGACTTTTCTGGATCTGATTTTCAGTCACAGAAGTAGATCAACTCTGGAGGTTTAAACATATGTTTTCTTTTAGTTGGAAATAGTTTATTATAAAATCATTCAGTCTTTCTGATCCATCTAGTGTTTATTGTAAAGGATTGTAATAGATGAGAACCTCTATTCAGGAACAGAAAACCTTGGAGCGCTCTCATTGGTCGACACTTGTCACATGACGTTCCAGGAAGTTTAATAGCTGCAGATAAAGTGTATTTTCAGCTGAATATGTCTTTAACAGAGAAACAGCTGAAAAAGAAAAGCATCAACAGAGAAAAGGGAGACAACGTAAAACACAGATAAATACTGTCAATTCAATCACGTAATGTTTAACGGGAGGAGATAATTGTCGTCCTGACGCTGAAGTCACAGCTAAGCTAACGCTAAACTCTAAACTTCAGTTTGGTCAAATGGATTAGTATTTTGGAGGAAAAATGGTTGGTTTTATTTTTTAATAAAAGAGCAGCAGGAGAGGTTCTGATTTTGGAGGAGAGTCTGAGACAGGGACAAGAAAGAACATCAGAGACTGGAGCTTTGTCTTTATCAACAACAACAACGATGACGACAGTAAAGTAGTTCATCTTTATTCTGTCGTACTGTAGGTCTGGTTCCTTATGGATGTAGGAGACGCTCTTGTGAAGACAGTCATATTGTTGTAAATGGAAGATGAAAATATCAGTGTATAAGAATATTTTGTTTTTTGAGCTTTTTAAAACAGTCAGTGTTTGTTCTTTTTATTCCATTTGTCGGTGACTTTGCAGAATTACACTCCTCAGAGCTGAGTGATGTCACAGAGCTTTGGTCTTTAAATGTTCAAAACGTTCTTCATGATTAGGTTAAAAAGAGTTTGTCCTCGCTCCAGAAACATGAACAATAATTGACTCTCTGGATTTTATTGGACAACAAATAATAAATATTAAGAGAGTCATAATGAAAATCTAGTAATGATTTTTTTTTTACAACTGTTCAACTTATACTTTTAGTTTAGTCCAAACCTCTGCAGACACAGGCTCAGGAAACCTCCTCCAGAGTTGACAAAAGTACTCTGTTCTTTAGTAAAAGTACAGAGACTTGTGTTAAAATCTGATAAAAGTAGAAGAACTGATTCAACTTCTGTGTTCAAGTAAAAGTAAAAGTCCATTCTCTTTCTGCAGTAACTCTTTCAGGAACAATCTTCTGTTGGAGTTTGTTTCAGTTTAGTTCAAGTTTCATTCACAACAATCACCAACAATATTAGATGTTCTATGAGTTTATATCAGTAACATCCTTCTCTTATTTTGGCGGGGCTTGACTTCCTCTCTCTTGTTTCTTTTATGTCGTCGTTTGTGGAGGTTGGAAAAGAAACTGTTTTGACAAAGTAAGAGTAGAAAGTACAGATATTTGTCCAAAAGATAAATAAATACTCAGTAAAGTACAGATACCTGATAAATGTACTCAGTTACTGTGTGTGGTTCTTGGTTTAGTGCAGTTTTCTTCTCCCTCCGTTTGTCGTGTGTAAATGACCTTGGCAGTGGTTGGTTTTAGGACGGCCTGCTGTTTTTCCCGCGCGCTGCATTAGTTCTTTATGTGTAATGAAATTCACACTTATACTAAAGGCGTGATTAGCATATATATTGTATTGACACAGTGGCAATATGTTCCTTCCTTTCCTTTTATCAATCCGTCTTTTCCTTCTCTCCAGCCACACCTTTCATTTCTCCCTCTTTATTCTCTCACTCCGCAGACGTCTCGCTCACACTTTGAAGTTCAGCTGTTTTTCTTGTCGTTTTTTTATCTTTCGAAGGCGCCGTCGACACATTGCGGCGATTATTTACAGTAGAAACGGCGGCTGGAGGCGAACGGATCATTTTGCATTTCCAGCTCAGTGGCTCCTCGTCGATGTCGTCGTCGTTGTTGTTGTTGTTGATGACGGAGAGAAAAGGGATTGAAGCCGGAGATGGATTTGTGGAAGAACACGCTGGAGGTCAGAGGTCACAGTGAGACGCAGAGGAAGCAGGAAATATATGATCGGTTTTGTGTCGACGGGAAGATTTTGTTTTGTGTAGACGAGGAGAACCGTGTTATGAACCAAACTTAAAGAAGACGTGATTGATTGATTGATCACATCAGACCCTGTTGATAATGTTCTTCATGCATTTAATCCATTTTTATCCAAATACAAACCTGCTGAGAGTTAATGTTGTGTGTTTGTTCAGAAACATGGTCCTTCTGTATCTGTTTTTGGTTCAGATTAAACCAAAAATCCTAATCACAGAAAAGAAGAGTGAAAAACTGTCTCTAAATAGAATGAACCTGTAAATACTCAATTTAGGTTTTATTAAGAATTACTTTATTTACAAGATCATCTGTTGAGGAAAAGAAGTGTTTCATTTTCTCAGAATCAAACCCAAAACCCTTTTCCTCGTTTTGTTGTGGGTTGCATTCACGTTCTCCTCAGAAACTCTGAGTATCTTAAACCATAACGACAGGAAGATGGAGTCATAAATGTGTTAATGTTGTGTTTAAATCCAGTCACAGCAGCAGTTATTAGCAGCGCTTTAAGAAAAGGAAGACTATTCAAAACATAAGAAGTGAACATAAACGTCTAAATACAGACGCAAATAAATAAATAACTAGTATTTAGTCTAAATAAGTCTAAATGGACAAAAACTAGTGTCACATGATCAAGTTATTAAAGTGAAAACAGTTTTAAACGACTTATATTAAACTAAAATATCTTAAACATTAGCTTAGAGTTCCCGAGGAGCACCTGAATGCACCATAATTCGTCCACTTTAACGCAGAGCTTCGTCCCGGTTTAAACACTGAGTCTGACGCTATATTTCTGAGCGTTGTTTCAGTGAAAATCCGAAGCGGAGCCAGGTATGAGTCCACATTCCTCTGAGCTCAGCGTTGGATGTGAACAGAGAGCTTTGTGTGGTCCTCAAACAAACCTCACACAAACCGCAGCCGAAGCTCAGCCAAGAGCGCTTCATTCACGCCGACGCTGCCAGACTTCCACAAAGAGCCCAGAGACCGGACGCTGGGTTTATTCCTCTCCGCGCTCCGACCCCGGCCTCAGTCATGAGTCCGACTAGAGCCTGGCTCCACTGATGTTTTCTTGGCTCTGACTGAGACGATATGACTTGAATTACACCAGCGTTAATATATTTAGATGGACGTAACGTGGCACAATTCCATTTTTGTTTTTGAGAGTCTACTCCACTTAGATTTGTGCATTTGTAAGATTAAAAAAAGAGAGAAAACAACAGAGGAATAGAGTGTGAAAAGAAATGCTCTTGAATTAAGTTTATTATAGTTTACCAGTCCTCTACATTCATTCTTTTCTACAATCGTCCTACATTTCTGACACTTTAATCCTTTTACTAAAATTGACAAAAAATGCAGAGTGAACATTCTTAACATCTGTGGGTTTATGTCATTATCAAACAGAACATGAACAGTATTCAGTGTCTTGTTCTGAACAGATACAAAAATAAGACACAACCAACACAAAAACAGAAAGTGTTTAGTGAATAAAAAGTTGTGTAAATACGAGACTGTGACGTGTCGATGTGACGCTAACGTTAGCAACAGAGATTTATCAGAAACTTTCCAAAGAGAAACAGATTAGAACAAAAACATGTTCAGATTAAAGGAACAGAAAACAGACTGTTGTGATTTAAAATCTGTATTTTTGCTGAAATCAGTCACATTCTGCCCCTCTCTCTCTGTCTCTCTCTCTGAGCCGTGGTGCATGATGGGAATTACGTCCTTTCTTCGTTTCAAGTGTGGTCCTTAAATCTCAGTTTGAGGGGAGTACAGTCCTTCTTCTCGTGAACAGAACCAGGGTTAAAGGTCGAACTGGGACTGGCCTTCAACTAAAATACACTCACTTTTTGTTTTGTCATTTCATTCATGTTTATTGTGTTTAAAGAGTCTTGATGCAGAATAAACCACGACAGAAAGAAACGCAGAAATACCTCAGGCTCCAGTTCTTCCAGAGTTACACCTCCGTCCGTCTTTTGTCCTCTTCGCTCTGTTTCTTGGTCTCATTCCCTCCGTCTTCTCTCTCTTTTCTGTCTCTTTATGTACTTTTCATCTGCTCGGCTCTAATCACACCGCGTCCCGTTCTTTCAGATCCATGGAAACCCACAGTCAATGAAAAAGGCATTCAGACAGTTTCCAGGGCGTCTTCACAAACTTCTGTGTGAACGAGGCTCGTGTACAGTACGTCACTGAGACTCTGGACCTGAGTCGGACTCACTTCTCTCTGTTTCACTCTGACATTAATATTAGTGCAGTCTCTCTTATGAGCTTTGTTTATGTCTACATCTGTGGTTTCTTAAACTAATGAACATGAGCTGTAAATGTGGCTGATTTTAGCAGCAGTTCTCAGGAGGAAACATAAAATAACACAATTAATAAACAAAAATACAAAAAACACAAGAGACTCATCAATAAAAGACAAGTTAAAAGTGGTCACAGATTTGACTCTATCAGCTTTTTTAGACTTTTGATTTAAAGCAGACTTCTCAGAGAGAGCTACGACGACTCGAGACAAAGTCCTGCTAAAATCAGTTAAATTTATTAATGTCAAACTGAAACCATTTAGAACCTGTTAAAGACAGATGTTTTAAAAAAGATAAAACTTGTAGAGTGATGTCTCTCAATAAGACTCAAGTTTCCTGGTTTTTATGTCTTTATTTTTTGTCATTGTTCAAAAAAAAGGGACATAAATCCTGCGTTTGAAAAACAAAACTAAGCCTGATTTTGCTTCTGGACAATTCTACAAGAAAACTCCACGTTTCTACTGCTTCTTTAAACTCGAATCTCACTCGTGTCGTCGGCTGGAGGCAGCGACAGGTGTTTCCGGATCCTAAAAAGCATTTTTCCGACGCGTCCGACCCCACGCGGAGGCACTTTTAGTCCCAGCCTCAGCCGTGATCAACCTGGACACTTGGTATTGGACGACCTTCCTCTCTTGACCTTCCTAATATGGCTGCCTCTTAGACACATTCCAACAGAGGACATTAAAGCGTCTGCTCTTCTATATCTACAGCAGAAAAAAAGAAACCCATTCAGAGATTTCCGGTGTGATTTAAAACATGACAGTGTGCGGCGATAAGAGCCGAGCTGAAGCCTGATGCTTTGTGTGAAGAGAACAAAGGCTGCGGGAGGTGTCAACAGCCCATAATAATCCGCCGTGTGTTTGTGCGCCGCTGTCTAATTCCTGGAGAAAAGGGAAAGAGACAGCGCTGTCATGGATCAGAGCCAAGCCGCTGCTCAGTAATTAGACAGGTCCCAGACTCGCAGAAGGCCGTGCGTCTGCAGCGTTACATTATGTATGGATTTATTCAGCGCCGCGCCACTAATCATCCGCTCATTTTTCACAGACGTACGTTCGACTGTACGTCTGACAACGACACGACTGTCCCGAGAACCGCTGCTGTTGAGGGTTTATTGAACACATTCAGAGAAGGGTCAAACATCTTCATTTGAGTCTTACAAAAGTATCTTTAACATGAAGTTCCTCCTTTTATGGAACTGGTTTTAGTTGGATTGGTTTTAAATGGATTTGAGCAGGTTTTAGATAGATTTGAGCAGGTTTTAGTTGGAGTAAAACAGGTTTTAAATGGATTTGAACAGGTTTTAGTTGGATTAAGACAGGTTTTAGTTGGATTAAGACAGGTTTTAAATGAATTTGAACATGTTTTATATGGATTTGAACTGATTTTACTTTGGATATGAAAGGTTTTCATTTGATTTTAACAGGTTTTTACTGATTTGAAAAGGTTTTAATTGGATTTAAGCAGGTCTTAATTGGATTTGAACAGGTTTTATTTATCTTTGTAGCAAAAATTCAGTCTAATTGGAGCCGCTCTGATGCTAACAGCAGCAGAGTTAGAAGAAGCATTTTATTTTATTTTAACGATACGACTGTTTTTGTCCATCGTCCAACATTAAAAACTCAAATAAATTCCAGTCATCACCCAGACCTACAAACACACAAGTACAGAATACACACAACACACACACAATGGAAGGACTGAGTGTTTTGTGCAGTGCCCTCTACAGGAGCGGAAGAGTAATGCAGTTTTACAAACGGAGAACTCATCATCAGCTGTTGTTAAAGTTTGGTTGAAGTTGTGAGTGTGTGTGTTTGTTTGTTGATGTGTTTGTTGGTGTGTGTGTTGGTGTGTGTGTTGGTGTGTGTGTGTGTGTGTTTGTTTGTTGATGTGTGTGTTGGTGTGTGTTGGTGTGTGTTGGTGTGTGTTTGTTTGTTGATGTGTTTGTTGGTGTGTGTTGGTGTGTGTTGTGTGTGTGTTGTGTGTGTGTCGGTGTGTGTTGGTGTGTTTGTTTGTTGATGTGTTTGTTGGTGTGTGTGTGTGTGTGTTTGTTTGTTGATGTGTTTGTTGGTGTGTGTGTGTGTGTTTGTTTGTTGATGTGTGTGTTGGTGTGTGTTGGTGTGTGTTGTGTGTGTGTTGTGTGTGTGTCGGTGTGTGTTGGTGTGTTTGTTTGTTGATGTGTTTGTTGGTGTGTGTGTGTGTGTGTTTGTTTGTTGATGTGTTTGTTGGTGTGTGTGTTGGTGTGTGTGTTGGTGTGTGTGTTGTGTGTGTGTGTGTGTGTGTGTGTTGGTGTGTGTGTTTGTTGGTGTGTGTTGGTGTGTGTGTGTTTGTGTGTGTTGATGTGTGTGTGTGTGTTGGTGTGTGTGTTGTGTGTGTGTGTGTGTGTTGGTGTGTGTGTTGGTGTGTGTGTGTTGGTGTGTGTGTGTGTGTGTGTGTGTGTGTGTGTGTTGGTGTGTGTGTGTGTGTTGGTGTGTGTGTGTGTGTGTGTGTGTGTGTGTGTGTGTGTGTGTGTTGGTGTGTGTGTGTTGGTGTGTGTTTGTTGGTGTGTGTCGGTGTGTGTGTTGGTGTGTGTGTGTGTGTGTGTGTGTGTGTGTGTTGGTGTGTGTGTGTGTGTGTGTGTTTATGTGTGTGTGTGTGTTGTGTGTGTTGTGTGTGTTGGTGTGTGTGTGTGTGTGTGTGTGTGTGTGGTGCTGCTCCAGCTCCAGACTGTATTTCCTGGTCTATAATCAGCTCCAGTCTCGTTCCTGGTTTGAATTCCTCTCATGAGTTCTTTCGAGTGGCTGCTCATTGAAACCAAAACCTGGAAAGGCTCCGATTTGTGCGCGACGCGGATTAAAGCCCGTGTGATGTATTTCCATCTAAATAGTTTTGTGCTCGGCTGCCCCCCCCGCGCCCTCCTTCTGCTCGTTCGCGCCGCTGCAAATCAGATATGACAGAAAATATTGTCCTTGTGGGGAGACTGGGGCACAGACTGCTGCTAAACACACGATATACATCACACTGCGGCTCCGACTCGCGCTCCGTCGTTCCACTGCTCTGTCTCTTCAGATTCAGATTGATATCAACGCTCAACTGCACTAGCATTTATCAAAGACTAATTAAAAACTGCACAGATTTAAAGATTTAGTCAAATTTCACTCATTTTCTCAGACACAGTTCAAGGCCACAGTTGGTGATTGGTCCAGTGTTTCTTCAGATTCACCAGAACAAGGCTCATTTCCTTGTTTTCAGATCCATTTCTTAAACCGGTCAGTCTCCAAGTCTTGGTCTGTTCTCTTTGGTTTAACTCTTCTTCATTATTTTTCACCAAAACAGGAAACGATCCATTTATTTTGATCCATCAGTAAAAAGCCCTGGTCCAGAGCGTTCACAACAACGATGTCTTTTTTAAGAAACACACTGATGCTACTCTTAGCTCAAATGCTAATAAGGCATTTGACCTTCTCGGTGCTTTATGTTTACCTCTGCTCATATTTTTTAGTTGGACATTACTGTTTTGGTTTGTTTTTTTTCCGCTCTCAGTAAAACTAAACGTTATGTGACGTTGAACTGTCCCAGAGTTCAGTTGGAAGCGCTCCCAGACTCTGTTTTGAAGGGTCTCGGAGCAGGTTTGGTGTTAATGATGCTCTGATGTGGATCCTGCTGATGTTATATTTTGTGAGTAAAATAAAAGTTTTGAAGAGCTTTGTCTGTGTTGAACTCTGCTCTGGATGAGTTTGTTAATGAAGATTCAGACAGAAGTGTGGAATATATTCAACGACTCGAGAAGATCAGAGATTATCTGGATGTTGATAATAATAAAGAAGGCTATTGTAAGTTAATATTTTGTAAAGTATTTAAAATAGATGAAAAAGACCCTGGTTTAAACTGAATTTATTGTTTGATTTACAAATGCAGCGCTGGTTAAGGTTAGTTTTAACGGCTCCAGTGGAACAAGTTATTACTGAAATAAAAGAGAGAACAAAGAGAATAGTTTAATTATGAACATTTAAAAGTATACTTCCCTTATTTTTCTTGGCGTCTGTCGAATGAAGGGCAAACGGTTGTGAGCTGTTGTTTCCAACTTTTTGCGTTTGACTGCATTTCCATCTCGGCGCTGACGTCTCTGTGGATTTGCGTTCGGTTCAAAAACATCTCTATCTTCCTAAAAAAACCCAGATTTCAGATGTGTATTCGACAAAGGAAAGTCACCGCTCCCCCGCCGCGTGCCGTCCCGAACTCAAACACCAGCCGTGACTTTCAGTGTCTGTCTTTTAACCACAGTTTGAGTTCGGCGCCCTTCAACTTCGACTTCAAACGGCAGCGTCTTCCTCGATGTTCGCCCCCCCGAAACTTCACTGCACACTTTTTTATTCTAGTTTTTTTTAACAGATATATTCCCTTCTCAACGTCACGATTGGATGTTTTTCACTTCTCCTTGAGATTGAAGAATCAGGGAGAAGTGTAACAGAGAAACACGAGAGACGCAGAGATTTGGAACGAGACAAAGCAAGGGCGTAGTTTAACGTCTCGTCTTTTACATTTTACCCAAAAAGTTTTAATGTGACTTTTTTTTTAAAGACTGGGAATAATTTTAACTGATATCAATCCTGGGACTTCAGTGATATTTTTAATCTTTATGTTGAAGTTAATCTGATCATCGTTGTGTTTGTGAAGATCGTAAAACTCAGCGCTCGGAGGTGAAGGTGTTTCTTACTGTTTTTATTTGATTATTTTAAAGATGATTATAGACACAATAAATCAGATTATTTTGTGATAAACTCTGCGGAGGTTCTCGGTGACGTCAGGCTTGTTTGTTTGAGGCGGACGGGGGTTGTTTTTGTCGTTTGATGTTGGAGTTTCTGACGGTGACAGAGAAGAGTAGAAAGGTTTGAGGCCGATGAGACGAGGAGAAAAACAACGGGACACCTGTAAAAGAGAGAGGCTCTGGGCTCAGATCTCAGCAGGACGCCGCCAAAAACACACAACAGGAACGAGACAGACGAGAGCAGAGACGGAGGTTACAGAGCTCCGGATTTAATCACATCTGAGGAATGGTTGTTTTAATTTCTGCAAAACAAATAAATACAGTTGTAAAGTTTGAAGCATTTTTGTTTGAAAAGAGGATGGAGCTCATTTCATTTGTGTTTTTTTACTGAGGCCAGGACAAATTCAAGACAAAACCAGGACTTAATCAGAACTAAACTAGAACTAACCAGGACTAGACCAGGACTAGACCAGGACTAAAGCCAAGACCAACCCCAGGACTTCACTGAGGACTAAACTAGATCCAACTCTGAACTAACCCTGGATTTAGACTTTATTAATCCACAAGAAACATTGCTTTGTCAGTTGCTTTGTTTTGGCGTTTAATCCAGTTTTAAACCAGAACTAAATCAGGATTAAAGAGTAAACCAAGTTCTAAACTAAACCAATGACTCCAAAAATTAACTTAAGACTGGACCAGCAATAAACCTGGACTAAACCAATACTAGACCTGGACTTAATCAGGACTAAACCAGGACTAAACCAGGACTAAACCAGGACTAAACCAGGACTAAACCAGGACTAAACTAGGACTAAACCACGACTAAACTAGGACTAAACGAGGACTAGACCAGGACTAGACCAGGACTAAACTAGGACTAAACGAGGACTAGACCAGGACTAAACTAGGACTAAACCAGGACTAGACCAGGACTAAACTAGGACTAAACTAGGACTAAACCAGGACTAAACCAGGACTAAACTAGGACTAAACCAGGACTAAACCAGGTCTAAACCAGGTCTAAACCAGGACTAGACCAGGACTAGACCAGGACTAAACCAGGACTAAACCAGGACTAAACCAGGACTAAACCAGGACTAGACCAGGACTAAACCAGGACTAAACCAGGACTAAACGAGGACTAGACCAGGACTAGACCAGGACTAAACCAGGACTAAACCAGGACTAAACCAGGACTAAACCAGGACTAAACCAGGACTAAACCAGGACTAGACCAGGACTAAACTAGGACTAAACCAGGACTAAACCAGGACTAAACCAGGACTAAACCAGGACTAGACCAGGACTAAACCAGGACTAAACCAGGACTAAACCAGGACTAAACCAGGACTAAACCAGGACTAAACTAGGACTAAACCAGGACTAAACCAGGACTAAACCAGGACTAAACCAGGACTAAACCAGGACTAAACCAGGACTAAACCAGGACTAAACCAGGACTAAACCAGGACTAAACCAGGACTAAACCAGGTCTAAACCAGGTCTAAACCAGGACTAGACCAGGACTAAACCAGGACTAAACGAGGACTAAACCAGGACTAGACCAGGACTAAACTAGGACTAAACTAGGACTAAACCAGGTCTAAACCAGGACTAAACTAGGACTAAACCAGGTCTAAACCAGGACTAAACCAGGACTAAACCAGGACTAAACCAGGACTAAACCAGGTCTAAACCAGGACTAAACCAGGACTAAACCAGGACTAAACCAGGACTAAACCAGGTCTAAACCAGGACTAAACCAGGACTAGACCAGGACTAGACCAGGACTAGACCAGGACTAGACCAGGACTAGACCAGGTCTAAACCAGGACTAGACCAGGACTAGACCAGGACTAGACCAGGACTAGACCAGGTCTTAACCAGGACTAGACCAGGACTAGACCAGGACTAGACCAGGACTAGACCAGGTCTTAACCAGGACTAGACCAGGACTAAACGAGGACTAAATGAGGTCTAAACTAGGACTAAACCAGGTCTAAACCAGGACTAGACCAGGACTAGACCAGGACTAGACCAGGACTAGACCAGGACTAGACCAGGACTAAACCAGGACTAAACGAGGACTAAATGAGGTCTAAACCAGGACTAGACCAGGACTAAACTAGGACTAAACCAGGACTAGACCAGGACTAAACGAGGACTAAATGAGGTCTAAACCAGGACTAGACCAGGACTAAACTAGGACTAAACCAGGTCTAAACCAGGACTAGACCAGGACTAGACCAGGACTAGACCAGGACTAGACCAGGACTAGACCAGGATCCAAACCAGGTCTAAACCAGTCTAAACCAGGTCTAAACCAGGACTAACCAGGTCTAAACCAGGTCTAAACCAGGACTCAAAACCAGGTCCTAAAACCAGGTCATAAACCAGGTCTAAACCAGACTAAACCAGGACTAAACCAGGATCAAACCAGGTCTAAACCAGGTCTAAACCAGATAAAACTAGTTAAACCAGGTTCAAACTAGACTAAACCAGGTCTACAAAACCAGGTCTAAAACAGGACCAAACCAGGTCTAAACCAGACCAAA
>CM072169.1:22472301-22574726 GCA_036850595.1 Rhyacichthys aspro
TGATGCGTCTCTGCTGCAGCTGGAACCCTTTTCACCAGTTTTCACTTAAATCGGGAGAAAATAAAAGGATTTTTAGCACATTTCAACAAAAGTGGTTAAACACAGACTCAACCAATTCTGTAAATTGGCTTTTATTAAGTGACTCGAGGCTGAGAATGGTAATGTTGGGGGAAAAATAGCTTTGTATCGTCTGAAACTGTTCGGACAGAGCCCTGTGTGAGGTAATCTGATTACATGATACACACAAAGACTGTTGTTTCAAAATGAGTCTTTGGTTTGGTTCAGTTCTGGTCTTAGTTTAGTTCTGGTCAGAGGAATGTATTTATTTATCTAATTGTGTGATTGTTGTGAATATCAGAATGAATGGTTTATTCCTGGTTTTTCTACTGAAGTTTGGTCTTGTGTTGGTCTTGGTGTAGTCCTGATAAGTCCTGGTTTAGTCCTGGGTTTATTGCAGTTTCCTTCTGACTTTAGAGATAATTTACATCTGCTTGAGTCCTGATTTTTTCTGGATTTAGTCCTGGTTTAGTCCTGGTTTTTGTTGTTTTGGAGCAGGTCAGAGATGGTTGAGTGAGGACTGGTCCAAAGCCACTCCTCGGCGCCTCGTTATCTCACTTCCTGTTTCTGGGCCGACCCACAATCCTTCAGTTCACAACAGGAAATGAAAGGAGCGGCGCGGCTGGCGGGAGCTGCTATCGCTAATGAAAATCTGCCACACAACCACGACACGAGTGAGGACCGTAATCGCCACGGCAACCGCATCAACCGCATCAACGCCACGGCAACAGCATCAACGCATACGGCAACAGCATGCCCGGCACGGCAAGGGCATCAACGCCACGGCAACAAGACTCAAGTTGGACTAAAACGGGTCTAAAACAAGATTAAACCAAGAATAAATCAGAACTAATCCAGACCTAATCCAGACTTTAAACAGGACTAAACTAGGTCGAGCCGGACTAATGGAAGAGTCTAAGTGTCCAAACTCAGGAGAAGAATGTGGGATTAAATCTGAACTAGTAAATGAAGAAGTAAATGTAGATTAAACTCAGACTAAACCAAGTGTGAACAGAAACTAAAACAGACTAAATTAAGACAAAATTATAAAATAAACCAAGAATGAATCAAGATTAAATTTAAAAACTGGGGATTAAAACTGGACTCAAGAAAAACTAAAGACTTCATCAGAGTTTAACACAAAAAACTAAACTGGGACAAGAAATCATGACTGTCCTCAGTCCCTCTTCTTCCTCGTCTCTGTGTCCTCAGTCCCTCTTCTTCCTCGTCTCTGTGTCCTCAGTCCCTCTTCTTCCTCGTCTCTGTGTGTCCTCAGTCCCTCTTCTCCTCGTCTCTGTGTCTCATTCCCTCTTTTCCTCGCCTCTGTTTTTTTCTTGCTTGCCTGGTTTTGTCTGTTTTGGTGTTGGGGGGGGGGGGGGCCTTGGGGTTGGTGTCCCGGGGTGGTGGGGGAGGAGGGGGGGCTTCGTCGGGGGCGGTGTTGCTGGAGCTAGTGGGGAGAGAGACCAGACTAAAATGCGGGTAAGGGGGGGCCAAACTGCGGGTAAGGGGGGGCGGGGCGGGGGCTAAATTTAATGATACCCTGCGGATAAAGAGGGGACAAAAAGCGGATAAACTCCGGATAAGGGTGGGAAACAGAGGGGCAAAAAAGCGGAAAAAGGAGGACCAAAAATCGGAAAAAGAGGGGACCCAAAGGGAAAAAACCTGAAAAAAACAAGGAATAAAAAAGGGAAAAAACAAGTCTTCACTTTGAGAAACTACAATAACTTCCAGGACTTCTTTCATTGATTTGGTTTAGTTTTGAACGTGACAGAAAATTGTCAGAAATTGATTTTGCAAAGTTTATTTTGTCTGAAAATTGGTCTATTTCAAAAATCCTCAGCCATGAATCAGTATTTAAAAATTTTCCTCAGTCGGTTAAGTTATTGAAGTCGTTTCTGTGGAAGTTGTTGAAGTCATTTCAGAGTCGGCAGGTTTTAATTTCGGCCCAAAATGAACGATTGGTAAAAAAGTTGGTAAATCTATGTAAATGTTCCACCTTCACATGTTTAGAAATTAGCCACTGCTATGTTGGAACGGCCTCAATAACTGGGTGGCATTCAGCCGCTTCACTCAGACGTTTAAACAGCCGTTGGACGCACACAAGCCGGCCCAGAGACAGACATTAATATTTATGGCTGCTTTGAGAGAAAGCTTTGATAAACTGCAGTTGTGAATATTAACGCTGACTTTATTTAAAAATGCATTAAAGGAAAATATTCCGCAAAAATTAAAGGAAAAAAGCGGTTTTTTGTGGGAGGTGGGGGTTGGGGGCTGGTTTATTCTTTTTAGTTTGGAGTTGTTCCTGTGATTATGGTATTTTTGTTTTGTTTCTTGTTTTGATGCTTTACCCTTTATGTTTTAAAAGTGAAAAAAAAAAAATTGGATTTTTCAGGACTTAGTGGTTAGCCTCAAAAGTAAGTTTTGCGTGGAGTTTTAAACATATGACAAATAGTTGGGAGTAGTTTATTATAAAATCTTTCTTCTTTTCTGTCCTTTCTAGTTTTTATTAGTGGATTGTAATAGATGAGAACCTCTGTTCAGGAACAGAAAGCCTTGGAGCGCTCTTTGGTCGACGCTTGTCAAATGACGTTCCAGGAAGTTTAATAGGTGTTGTAAAAGTTTATTTTCAGCTGAATATGTCTTTAACAGAGAAACAACTGAAAAAGAAAAGCATCAAAAGGGGGGAGAATACGAAAAACATAAATAAATACTGTAAATTCAATCACATTTGGGAGATAATTGTGTTCTGACGCTGAAGTCACACATAAGCTACGCTAAACTCTAAACTTCAGTTTGGTCAAATGGATTTAGACTGTTGTATTTTATTTTTAATAAGAGAAGCAGGGAGGTTCTGATTTTGAGGAGAGTCTGAGACAGGGTACAAGAAGAAAATCAGAGACTGGAGCTTTGTCTTTATCAACAACAACAACAACAACGACAGTAAAGTAGTTCATCTTTATTCTGTCGTACTGTGGGACTGGTTCCTTGGATGTAGGAGCGCTCTTGTGAAGACAGTCATATTGTTGTAAATGGAAGATGAAAATATCAGTGTATAAGAATATTTTGTTTTTTGAGCTTTTTAAAACTGTCAGTGTTTGTTCTTTTTATTCCATTTGTCGGTGACTTTGCAGAATTACACTCCTCAGAGCTGAGTGATGTCACAGAGCTTTGGTCTTTAAATGTTCAAAACGTTCTTCATGATTAGGTTAAAAAGAGTTTGTCCTCGCTCTAGAAACATGAACAATAATTAACTCTCTGGATTTTATTGGACAACAAATAACAAATATAAAGAGAGTCATAATGAAAATCTAGTTCTGATTTTTTACTTTTAGTTTAGTCCAAACCTCTGCAGACACAGGCTCAGGAAACCTACTCCAGAGTTGACAAAAGTACTCTGTTCTTTAGTAAAAGTACAGAGACTTGTGTTAAAATCTGATAAAAGTAGAAGAACTGATTCAACTTCTGTGTTCAAGTAAAAGTAAAAGTCCATTCTCTTTCTGCAGTAACTCTTTCAGGAACAATCTTCTGTTGGAGTTTGTTTCAGTTTAGTTCAAGTTTCATTCACAACAATCACCAACAATATTAGATGTTCTATGCGTTTATATCAATAACATCCTTCTCTTATTTTGGCGGGGCTTGACTTCCTCTCTCTTGTTTCTTTTATGTCGTCGTTTGTGGAGGTTGTAAAAGTAAATATTTTGACAAAGTAAGAGTAGAAAGTACAGATATTTGTCCAAAAGATAAATAAATACTCAGTAAAGTACAGATACCTGATAAATGTACTCAGTTACTGTGTGTGGTTCTTGGTTTAGTGCAGTTTTCTTCTCCCTCCGTTTGTCGTGTGTAAATGACCTTGGCAGTGGTTGGTTTTAGGACGGCCTGCTGTTTTTCCCAGCTGCATTAGTTCTTTATGTGTAATGAAATTCACACTTATACTAAAGGCGTGATTAGCATATATATTGTATTGACACAGTGGCAATATGTTCCTTCCTTTCCTTTTATCAATCCGTCTTTTCCTTCTCTCCAGCCACACCTTTCATTTCTCCCTCTTTATTCTCTCACTCCGCAGACGTCTCGCTCACACTTTGAAGTTCAGCTGTTTTTCTTGTCGTTTTTTTATCTTTCGAAGGCGCCGTCGACACATTGCGGCGATTATTTACAGTAGAAACGGCGGCTGGAGGCGAACGGATCATTTTGCATTTCCAGCTCAGTGGCTCCTCGTCGATGTCGTCGTCGTCGTTGTTGTTGTTGATGACGGAGAGAAAAGGGATTGAAGCCGGAGATGGATTTGTGGAGGAACACGCCGGAGGTCAGAGGTCACAGTGAGACGCAGAGGAAGCAGGAAATATATGATCGGTTTTGTGTCGACGGGGAGATTTTGTTTTGTGTAGACGAGGAGAACCGTGTTATGAACCAAACTTAAAGAAGACGTGATTGATTGATTGATTGATCACATCAGACTCAGTTGATAATGTTCTTCATGCATTTAATCCATTTTTATCCAAATACAAACCTGCTGAGAGTTAATGTTGTGTGTTTGTTCAGAAACATGGTCCTTCTGTATCTGCAACGATGGTTCAGATTAAACCAAAAATCCTAATCACAGAAAAGAAGAGTGAAAAACTGTCTCTAAATAGAATGAACCTGTAAATACTCAATTTAGGTTTTATTAAGAATTACTTTATTTACAAGATCATCTGATGAGGAAAAGAAGTATTTCCTTTTCTCAGAATCAAACCCAAAACCCTTTTCCTCGTTTTGTTGTGGGTTGCATTCACGTTCACCTCGGAAACTCTGAGTATCTTAAACCATAACGACAGGAAGATGGAGTCATAAATGTGTTAATGTTGTGTTTAAATGAGTGAATCCAGTCATAGCAGCAGTTATTAGCAGCGCTTCAAGAAAAGGAAGACTATTCAAAACATAAGAAGTGAACATAACGTGTGTTGAAACCTCTAAATACAGACGCAAATAAATAAATAACTAGTATTTAGTCTAAATAAGTCTAAATGGACAACAAACAGTGTCAAATTATCAAGTTATTAAAGTGAAAACAGTTTTAAATGACTTATATTAAACTAAAATATCTTAAACATTAGCCTAGAGTTCCCGAAGAGCACCTGAACGCACCATAATTCGTCCACTTTAACGCAGAGCTTCGTCCCGGTTTAAACACTGAGTCTGACGCTATATTTCTGAGCGTTGTTTCAGTGAAAATCCGAAGCGGAGCCAGGTATGAGTCCACATTCCTCTGAGCTCAGCGTTGGATGTGAACAGAGAGCTTTGTGTGGTCCTCAAACAAACCTCACACCAACCGCAGCCGAAGCTCAGCCAAGAGCGGTTCATTCACGCCGACGCTGCCAGACTTCCACAAAGAGCCCAGAGACCGGACGCTGGGTTTATTCCTCTCCGCGCTCCGACCCCGGCCTCAGTCATGAGTCCGACTAGAGCCTGGCTCCACTGATGTTTTCTTGGCTCTGACTGAGACGATATGACTTGAATTACACCAGCGTTAATATATTTAGATGGTAACGTGGCACAATTCCATTTTTGTTTTTGAGAGTCTGCTCCACTTAGATTTGTGCATTTGTAAGATTAAAAAAGAGAGAAAACAACAGAGGAACAGAGTGTGAAAAGAAAATGCTCTTGAATTAAGTTTATTATAGTTTACCAGTCCTCTACATTCATTCTTTTCTACAATCGTCCTACATTTCTGACACTTTAATCCTGTCACACTGGAAAATGTACAGCTTTTACCAAAATTGACAAAAATGCAGAGTGAACATTCTTAACATCTGTGGGTTTATGTCATTATCAAACAGAACGTGAACAGTATTCAGTGTCTTGTTCTGAACAGATACAAAAATAAGACACAACCAACACAAAAACAGAGAGTGTTTAGTGAATAAAAAGTTTAAAAAGTTGTGTAAATATGAGACTGTGACCTGTCGATGTGACGCTAACGGTAGCAACAGAGATTTATCAGAAACTTTCCAAAGAGAAAACAGATTAGAACAAAAACATGTTCAGATTAAAGGAACAGAAAACAGACTGTTGTGATTTAAAATCTTTATTTTTGCTGAAATCAGTCACATTCTGCTCCTCTCTCTGTCTCTCTCTGAGCCGCGGTGCATGATGGGAATTACTTCCTTTCTTCGTTTCAAGTGTGGTCCTTACATCTCAGTTTGAGGAGAGTACAGTCCTTCTTCTCGTGAACAGAACCAGGGTTAAAGGTCGAACTGGGACTGGCCTTCAACTAAAATACACTCACTTTTTGTTTTGTCATTTCATTCATGTTTATTGTGTTTAAAGAGTCTTGATGCAGAATAAACCACGACAGAAAGAAACGCAGAAATACCTCAGGCTCCAGTTCTTCCAGAGTTACACCTCCGTCCGTCTTTTGTCCTCTTCGCTCTGTTTCTTGGTCTCATTCCCTCCGTCTTCTCTCTCTTTTCTGTCTCTTTATGTACTTTTCATCTGCTCGGCTCTAATCACACCGCGTCCCGTTCTTTCAGATCCATGGAAACCCACAGTCAATGAAAAAGGCATTCAGACAGTTTCCAGGGCGTCTTCACAAACTTCTGTGTGAACGAGGCTCGTGTACAGTACGTCACTGAGACTCTGGACCTGAGTCGGACTCACTTCTCTCTGTTTCACTCTGACATTAATATTAGTGCAGGCTCTGTTATGAGCTTTGTTTTCTGTCCACATCAGTGGTTTCTGAAACTAATGAACGTGAGCTGTAAATGTGGCTGATTTTAGCAGCAGTTCTCAGGAGGAAACATAAAATAACACAATTAATAAACAAAAATACAAAAAACACAAGAGACACAATAAAAGACAAGTTAAAAGTGGTCACAGATTTGATTCTATCAGCTTTTTTAGACTTTTGATTTAAAGCAGACTTCTCAGAGAGAGCTACGACGACTCGAGACAATTAAAGTCCTGCTAAAATCAGTTAAATTTATTAATGTCAAACTGAAACCATTTAGAACCTGTTAAAGACAGATGTTTTAAGATAAAACTTGTAGAGTGATGTCTCTCAATAAGTCTCAAGTTTCCTGGTTTTTATTTGGTTTTTATGTCTTTATTTTTTGTCATTGTTCAAAAATAAGGGACATAAATCCTGCGTTTGAAAAACAAAACTAAGCCTGATTTTGCTTCTGGACAATTCCACAAGAAAACTCCACGTTTCTACTGCTTCTTTAAACTCAAATCTCACTCGTGTCGTCGGCTGGAGGCAGCGGCAGGTGTTTCCGGATCCTAAAAAGCATTTTTCCGATGCGTCCGACCCCACGCGGAGGCACTTTTAGTCCCAGCCTCAGCCGTGATCAACCTGGACACTTGGTATTGGACGACCTTCCTCTCTTGACCTTCCTAATATGGCTGCCTCTTAGACACATTCCAACAGAGGACATTAAAGCGTCTGCTCTTCTATATCTACAGCAGAAAAAAAGAAACCCATTCAGAGATTTCCGGTGTGATTTAAAACATGACAGTGTGCGGCGATAAGAGCCGAGCTGAAGCCTGATGCTTTGTGTGAAGAGAACAAAGGCTGCGGGAGGTGTCAACAGCCCATAATAATCCGCCGTGTGTTTGTGCGCCGCTGTCTAATTCCTGGAGAAAAGGGAAAGAGACAGCGCTGTCATGGATCAGAGCCAAGCCGCTGCTCAGTAATTAGACAGGTCCCAGACTCGCAGAAGGCCGTGCGTCTGCAGCGTTACATTATGTATGGATTTATTCAGCGCCGCGCCACTAATCATCCGCTCATTTTTCACAGACGTACGTTCGACTGTACGTCTGACAACGACACGACTGTCCCGAGAACCGCTGCTGTTGAGGGTTTATTGAACACATTCAGAGAAGGGTCAAACATCTTCATTTGAGTCTTACAAAAGTATCTTTAACATGAAGTTCCTCCTTTTATGGAACTGGTTTAGTTGGATTGGTTTTAAATGGATTTGAACAGGTTTTAGTTGGAGTAAAACAGGTTTTAAATGGATTTGAACAGGTTTTAGTTGGATTTGAGCAGGTTTTAGTTGGATTAAAACAGGTTTTATGTGTATGTGAACAGATTTTAGTTTGTATTTGTAAGGTTTTCTTTAGATTTTAACAGGTTTTAATTGGATTTGAACAGCTTTTATTTATCTTGTAGCAAAAATCCAATCTAATTGGAGCTATTTTATTTCATTTTAACGACACGACTGTTTTTATCCATCGTCCAACATTAAAAATTCCAGTCATCACCCAGACCTACAAACACACAAGTACAGAATACACACAACACACACACAGTGGAAGGACTGAGTGTTTTGTGCAGTGCCCTCTACAGGAACGGAAGAGTAATGCAGTTTTACAAACGGAGAACTCATCATCAGCTGTTGTTAAAGTTTGGTTGAAGTTGTGAGTGTGTGTGTTTGTTGATGTGTTTGTTGGTGTGTGTGTGTGTTGTGTGTGTGTTGTGTGTGTGTTGGTGTGTGTTGTGTGTGTGTCGGTGTGTGTTGGTGTGTGTTGGTGTGTGTTGGTGTGTGTGTGTGTGTGTGTGTGTGTTGGTGTGTGTCGGTGTGTGTTGTGCTGCTCCAGCTCCAGACTGTATTTCCTGGTCTATAATCAGCTCCAGTCTCGTTCCTGGTTTGAATTCCTCTCATGAGTTCTTTCGAGTGGCTGCTCATTGAAACCAAAACCTGGAAAGGCTCCGATTTGTGCGCGACGCGGATTAAAGCCCGTGTGATGTATTTCCATCTAAATAGTTTTGTGCTCGGCTGCCCCCCCCGCGCCCTCCTTCTGCTCGTTCGCGCCGCTGCAAATCAGATATGACAGAAAATATTGTCCTTGTAATGGAGACTGGGGCACAGACTGCTGCTAAACACACGATATACATCACACTGCGGCTCCGACTCGCGCTCCGTCGTTTCCACTGCTCTGTCTCTTCAGATTCAGATTGATATCAACGCTCAACTGCACTAGCATTTATCAAAGACTAATTAAAAACTGCACAGATTTAAAGATTTAGTCAAATTTCACTCATTTTCTCAGACACAGTTGAAGGCCACAGTTGGTGATTGGTCCAGTGTTTCTTCAGATTCACCAGAACAAGGCTCATTTCCTTGTTTTCAGATCCATTTCTTAAACCGGTCAGTCTCCAAGTCTTGGTCTGTTCTCTTTGGTTTAACTCTTCTTCATTATTTTTCACCAAAACAGGAAACGATCCATTTATTTTGATCCATCAGTAAAAAGCCCTGGTCCAGAGCGTTCACAACAACGATGTCTTTTTTAAGAAACACACTGATGCTACTCTTAGCTCAAATGCTAATAAGGCATTTGACCTTCTCGGTGCTTTATGTTTACCTCTGCTCATATTTTTTAGTTGGACATTACTGTTTTGGTTTGTTTTTTTTTCCGCTCTCAGTAAAACTAAACGGTATGTGACGTTGAGGTTCACATTTCCATCGAACTTTACCAGAGTTCAGTTGGAAGCGCTCCCAGACTCTGTTTTGAAGGGTCTCGGAGCAGGTTTGGTGTTAATGATTCTCTGATGTGGATCCTGCTGATGTTATATTTTGTGAGTAAAATAAAAGTTTTGAAGAGCTTTGTCTGTGTTGAACTCAGCTCTGGATGAGTTTGTTAATGAAGATTCTGACAGAAGTGTGGAATATATTAAACAACTCGAGAAGATCAGAGATTATCTGGATGTTGATAATAATAAAGAAGGCTATTGTAAGTTAATATTTTGTAAAGTATTTAAAATAGATAAAAAAGACCCTGGTTTAAACTGAATTTATTGTTTGATTTACAAATGCAGCGCTGGTTAAGGTTAGTTTTAACGGCTCCAGTGGAACAAGTTATTACTGAAATAAAAGAGAGAACAAAGAATAGTTTAATTATGAACATTTAAAAGTATATTTTCCTTATTTTTCTTGGCGTCTGTCGAATGAAGGGCAAACGGTTGTGAGCTGTTGTTTCCAACTTTTTGCGTTTGACTGCATTTCCGTCTCGGCGCTGACGTCTCTGTGGATTTGCGTTCGGTTCAAAAACATCTCTATCTTCCTAAAAAAACCCAGATTTCAGATGTGTATTCGACAAAGGAAAGTCACCGCTCCCCCGCCGCGTGCCGTCCCGAACTCAAACACCAGCCGTGACTTTCAGTGTCTGTCTTTTAACCACAGTTTGAGTTCGGCGCCCTTCAACTTCGACTTCAAACGGCAGCGTCTTCCTCGATGTTCGCCCCCCCGAAACTTCACTGCACACTTTTTTATTCTAGTTTTTTTTTACAGATATATTCCCTTCTCAACGTCACGATTGGATGTTTTTCACTTCTCCTTGAGATTGAAGAATCAGGGAGAAGTGTAACAGAGAAACACGAGAGACGCAGAGATTTGGAACGAGACAAAGCAAGGGCGTAGTTTAACGTCTCGTCTTTTACATTTTACCCAAAAAGTTTTAATGTGACTTTTTTTTTAAAGACTGGGAATAATTTTAACTGAAATCAATCCTGGGACTTCAGTGATATTTTTAATCTTTATGTTGAAGTTAATCTGATCATCGTTGTGTTTGTGAACCTCGTAAAACTCAGCGCTCGGAGGTGAAGGTGTTTCTTACTGTTTTTATTTGATTATTTTAAAGATGATTATAGACACAATAAATCAGATTATTTTGTGATAAACTCTGCGGAGGTTCTCGGTGACGTCAGGCTTGTTTGTTTGAGGCGGACGGGGGTTGTTTTTGTCGTTTGATGTTGGAGTTTCTGACGGTGACAGAGAAGAGTAGAAAGGTTTGAGGCCGATGAGACGAGGAGAAAAACAACGGGACACCTGTAAAAGAGAGAGGCTCTGGGCTCAGATCTCAGCAGGACGCCGCCAAAAACACACAACAGGAACGAGACAGACGAGAGCAGAGACGGAGGTTACAGAGCTCCGGATTTAATCACATCTGAGGAATGGTTGTTTTAATTTCTGCAAAACAAATAAATACAGTTGTAAAGTTTGAAGCATTTTTGTTTGAAAAAAGGATGGAGCTCATTTAATTTGTGTGTGTTTTTACTGAGGCCAGGACAAATTCAAGACAAAACCAGGACTAAACCAGGACTAAACTAGAACTAACCAGGACTAGACCAGGACTAGACCAGGACTAAAGCCAAGACCAACCCCAGGACTTCACTGTGGACTGAAGCCTGGATTTAGACTTGGACTTTATTAATCCACAAGGAACATTGCTTTGTCAGTTGCTTTGTTTTGGCGTTTAATCCAGTTTTAAACCAGAACTAAATCAGGATTAAAGAGTAAACCAAGTTCTAAACTAAACCAATGACTCCAAAAATTAACTTAAGACTGGACCAGCAATAAACCTGGACTAAACCAATACTAGACCAGGACTAAACCAATACTAGACCTGGACTTAATCAGGACTAAACCAGGACTAAACTGCTGCTGGACAAAGACAAAATCATGAATAAAACAAAACAAAACCAGGATTAACTATGACTAAACCAGGACTAAACCAGGACTAAACGAGGACTAAACTAGGACTAAACCAGGTCTAAACCAGGACTAGACCAGGACTAGACCAGGACTAGACCAGGACTAGACCAGGACTAAACCAGGACTAGACCAGGACTAGACCAGGACTAGACCAGGACTAGACCAGGACTAAACCAGGACTGAACGAGGACTGAACGAGGACTAAACCAGGACTAAACCAGGACTAGACCAGGACTAGACCAGGACTAGACCAGGACTAGACCAGGACTAGACCAGGATTTGTATAAACGGTGTGACTCCAGGTCGACCTCTGCTCAGACTGAAGCTAAAGCGTCGATAAAAGTGTTTTGTTTTCGTGAAGGAGCTGCGTGTCGTGAAGTGGTCATGGTGCGTTTGCTGTCTGTGGGACGTAGCGGCGCTGACGGTGAACATGTCGTCTGTGAGATCAGACAAATCAAGAGCTCCTCATGTTTGTGGAGACGGGCCGCGGCGTTGGATCAACCTTCAGCAGGAGACGAGAAAAACGGCACAAATACAGAGAACACAGGGATTACACTGGGATTAAACCGAGAGGCTTTATTTAGTCTCATTAAAGTCTCAGTTTAATCCAGTTTAGTCCAGTTTTAGTCCAAGTTTAGACCAGTTTGTTTCTGATTTAGTTTTGGTTTAGTCTAGATCAGTGTTGTCAAAGTCAGAGGCTGAAGATGGATTCTGAATGTGAGATTTCATCTTCATTTGAGTCTTACAAAAGTTAACTTTCACATTCATTTCTTCGTTTTATAGAAACTGTTTTTAGATTTGAACAGGTTTTAGATGAATTTGAGCAGGTTTTAGATGGATTTAAACAGGTTTTAGATGGATTCGAACAGGTTTTAGATAAATTTTAAGAGGTTGTAGTTGGATTTGTACAGGTTTTGATTGGATTTAGACAGGTTTTAATGGGATTTGAACCGGTTTTAGATGGAGTTGTTGTTGGTTTTGTTCAAATTCATGTAAAACCTGTTCAAATTAAAACCTGGGAGTCTGGATTTAGGCTTAAATTGAGTCTAATAATGATGAAGTCCTGCTGTAGATCTGGTTAAATCCACATTTAGACCTGGTTTTAGTCTGGGATTTGGTTTAGGTTTGGTCTAAATCTGGTCTTGGTGAAGTCTCTGGTTTAGTCCTGCTTTAATTCTGGGTTCAGGCTTAACTTTATTTTAACTTTTTATCTAAATTCTGGTTTAGTTTTGGATCAGTTTAGTCCTGCTTTAGTCCTGCTTTAGTCCTACCTAGTCCTGGTTTAGTCCTGCTTTAGTCCCACCTAGTCCTGCTTTAGTCCTGCTTTAGTCCTACCTAGTCCTGGTTTAGTCCTGCTTTAGTCCTACCTAGTACTACCTAGTCCTGGTTTAGTCGTCCTTTAGTACTACCTAGTCCTGGTTTAGTCGTCCTTTAGTCCTACCTAGTCCTGCTTTAGTCGTCCTTTAGTCCTACCTAGTCCTGGTTTAGTCGTCCTTTAGTCCTACCTAGTCCTGCTTTAGTTGTCCTTTAGTCCTACCTAGTCCTGGTTTAGTCCTGCTTTAGTCCCACCTAGTCCTGCTTTAGTCCTGCTTTAGTCCTACCTAGTCCTGGTTTAGTCCTGCTTTAGTCCTACCTAGTACTACCTAGTCCTGGTTTAGTCGTCCTTTAGTACTACCTAGTCCTGGTTTAGTCGTCCTTTAGTCCTACCTAGTCCTGGTTTAGTCGTCCTTTAGTCCTACCTAGTCCTGCTTTAGTCGTCCTTTAGTCCTACCTAGTCCTGGTTTAGTCGTCCTTTAGTCCTACCTAGTCCTGGTTTAGTCCTGCTTTAGTCGTCCTTTAGTCCTACCTAGTCCTGGTTTAGTCGTCCTTTAGTCCTACCTAGTCCTGGTTTAGTCGTCCTTTAGTCCTACCTAGTCCTGCTTTAGTCGTCCTTTAGTCCTACCTAGTCCTGGTTTAGTCGTCCTTTAGTCCTACCTAGTCCTGGTTTAGTCCTGCTTTAGTCGTCCTTTAGTCCTACCTAGTCCTGGTTTAGTCGTCCTTTAGTCCTACCTAGTCCTGGTTTAGTCGTCCTTTAGTCCTACCTAGTCCTGGTTTAGTCGTCCTTTAGTCCTACCTAGTCCTGCTTTAGTCGTCCTTTAGTCCTACCTAGTCCTGGTTTAGTCGTCCTTTAGTCCTACCTAGTCCTGGTTTAGTCCTGCTTTAGTCGTCCTTTAGTCCTACCTAGTCCTGCTTTAGTCGTCCTTTAGTCCTACCTAGTCCTGGTTTAGTCCTGGTTTAGTCCTGGATTATTCAGGCTGTATTTTATTATAAAATCTCATATTTACTTGAACAAAGACAAGTCACGGCTGGTTTGGAGTTATCTTGAACACATCAAAGTATTTCACATTTTAAATCTGTATATTTTACTTAAACCAACTCCAGTCGAATGGATTCTCGTTAAATTCTGGATAAAAGAGGTTTTACTCTAACTTTATCGACTCTGACGTTGATCAGAAGGAGAACTGGAGGCCGGTTCCTGGTGGAGAGTAATTCAGTCTGTGGCCCCTCCTCTGTTCAGGATTAAGAGCCTAATAAAAGACAAAGCGTCCGTTTAAATCCGCTGTGATGAGGTGATTTTCACTCATTTATTCCTGTTCGCGTTCTTTAATAAGGGATCAGTGAGCGAGGTTTGTTCTGCAGCGAGAATAAATGATGAACTAATATTTAATGTTCAGTTGGGATTAAAGCACAGCTCGATCAAAACCGAGCCTGAACATTTACACTGTCTTCTGCACCACTCCTTCATCCAGCAGAAAGTCACCATATTGATCCAAATATCACCAACTCAACCGCTAAAATAATAGAGTTATTACTGATTATTTTAAAACCCTGTTGCATCGTTAGAAAAAAAAGAAAATGAATGAATAGATCATTTATAAAGTGATTGGACAATAAGAAACAATTAGATATTTTTTAAAATATATAATTGTTTTGTAATGTTTAATGAGAAAGAGATAATTGCTGTTCTGAGCTGAAATTGCAGCTAAGCTAACGCTAAGCTAATGCTAAGCTAACACTAAGCTAACGCTAAACTCTAAACTTCAGTTTGGTGAAATGTATTAGTATTTTGGAGGAAAAACTGGTCTGGTTTTCTGATTAAGATACAGGTTAAAATCCAAATAAAACCAGTTCAAAACCAACTAAAACCTGTCCAAATCTAATTTAAACCTGTTCAAAACCAACTAAACCTTTCTTGTGGAATAATAATGAAATCAGAAGAGACCGTTGGCCTTTGGAACATGTCTGTCTCAGATGTGGCTGTCTTTACAAAAGTGTGGACACCCGTGATTTAAACTAAAACCTTGAGTCTCTTCAGACAAAGTGTAAAGTTTCTGTGGGTTTAGTTCTTTTTTTACAGTGATTGAGAATAATAAATGTTTCCTCCGTCTCTTTAACCCGGCCTCGGTCTGTGTTTGTGGAGGAACCCCAGCTGTTTATTCTCGGGGATAAATCCAACGTTGGCGCTCGGCGTGAGGCCCTAATGGCTCCTGTCGCACAAACGGATGGAGGGCCATTAGCGGCGGCTCCGAGGAGGGGCTCCTGAATATACATCTGACCAGAATGAAGTACGAACGCTGAGCCGTGACTGAACTGAGACGAAAACAGGAGAAAAGACAGGTGTAAATGTAGGAAACAGGTCTGATCTGTGTGTTAAAGGAAACAGATGCTCTACACAAGGCTCAGGGGCCAAATGTGGCCCTTTATAATGTTTTATTTGGCCCTTTAACAAATTTAATAGGTGGTATTTTGGTACGAGGTTTTGAACAGGTTTTAGATGGATTTGAACAAGATTGTATTCATAAATCTGTTAAAATCCAGCTAAATCATGTTCAAATCCATCATAAACCTGTTCAAATCCATCTAAAACCTGTTCAAATCCATCTAAAACCTGTTCAGATCCATCTAAATCTTGTTCAAATCCATCATAAACCTGTTCAAATCCATCTTAAACCTGTTCAAATCCATCTAAAACCTGTTAAGCTCCAACTTAAACGCTGTAGTGTCTATAGCTTTAGATCCCAAAACAGAAAGTGAAAACAAGACTATTCTTAAGACTCAAAATGTAAGACTTAATCAGGACTAAACCAAGAAAATCAGGGATAAACAAAGAACTGAACTCGGTCTAATCCAAGAAAAAACAAGGACAAAATCTACACTGCTCTGAGTTTTAATCAGGACTAAATCTAAACCCGATCTGTACTCTTCTGGATCAGGAATAATCTCTCTAAATCTGAGACCGACTCAGATTTAAAGATGATAAACTTACTGCTCAGTCCTTGTTTTTCCATTTTCTTTTGCAGAACTCTGTGTGTGGCTCCACAGTGAGCTCTAACCCGACACATTCTCCATCACGCGCTGGGTTCCAGGGAAATTGTGCAAAAAAAAAGCCGTGTGTAGTGCATCTGTGTGGCTACAACGGGACAAGCCGGATTAGTTTTCGCTGTTCGTGTGCGAGCTCCAGACAATGCCCCAGAAGCCAATTTGTAATATAGAGCCGGCCTTGAAAAATGGCCCAGATCTCGACTCCGCTGTCTGCAATTTAGCTGCGACGGCGCGCGGCGGAAGGCCATTGGTCGACCCCCGGCGCGCACACACACACACAACACACACTCAACACACACTCAACACACACTCAACACACACTCAACACACACTCACTCTGCTGGGTTTGATGGAGTGTGTGCTTTTACCCCGGAGTCTGTGTTTTGTGGCTCCCGGTTCGTTCGGAGGTTATTGAATTGAATTGCGGCTGGATTTGTGTGTGTTTTTACAAAGCGCTCGGTTCAAGAGGCGGTTTACAACAAGAGAGTTAATAGAGAGATGCACCAGACGCAGGGACGAGCCAAACGGACACGAACTGAAAGAAAAGACCAGGCTGTAAAGAGATGTTTGAGCAAATTGAGTCTTTAAAATACTTAAAATATTATGAAATCTTTCCTTAACCCTGATCTTTGTAATCAGAAAAGACACAGAACCAAGCACTTTGAACACTGCTTTCTGAATTTGTTTTTTTATTTTTATCCGTAATTATTTCGTATAGTTTATTGTGCGCTGGAATACTAAGTGCTGGACGTGTTATGTGACAAATAAAACTGACAAAGGATAATAATCCCAGCCTCAGAAACACACATGGACTGAGCTCACTTTAAACATTTCACAAAATAAAGCCATTTTCATTTTCAAATTGGTATTGATGTAATAAAAGTGACCTGTTTCCATTTGGACAGAGCATGAAACAGCGCTGAACAATACGTTTAAAACACTGTTCTTGTTCTTTTTCCTTCAGTAATAATGTCTCTGAATGAAAGTAAACTAGTCCTAACCTGTTCATCTCTTCTCAACTCAACTACTTTTCATTGGATTTAGTCTTGTTCGTTTGTTAAAGAAAGTGTTGATACATTTAGTCAGAGTTTTTGTTCTTATTTATTACTTTTTATTCAGTTTTGAACCCTGGTCTGGACTAAATACAGAGTGAACCAGGGCTAAACCAGGACAAATCTAACAAATCTTGGGTAAAAATGAAACGACAGGCGACTCGAACCTGACCCAGAGACTGAACCGTCCTGAATTATGTGAATTTAACGCCGCTTCTGTCAAAACGCAGCGAGAGGAGGATTTTTCACACACAGCTTAAGGAAAAGAGGAAATATGAGACGCAGCGAAGTGTGAGACTGAACAGAATGAGACTGAAGTTTATGCAGAGAGAACAGAGTGGCTCCAGGTTCTGAGATCAACCGCTGGAAAACATCTGAGACCAAACGGTTCTGTCGGAGGTGAAACCGGGCCGTGACCTGAGAACACAGGGAAATACAGTTCATTAACGTTAAATCCAAGTCAAACACAACCAGTTAGACTTTGTTTATGTTGAGTTTTGTTGTTACATATATTTTACAGTTTGCAGATGTTTTTACTTCATCTTTTCCTTTTTACCTCCAGATTTAGCTGTGGTTTAGTTTTTGTTTAACCCTGGATTTATTTCTCTTTTGTCTTGAGATGGATATAAAGACCATAGTTTTACCCTAAAGTCTTCTCTCAGGACTTAACCAGGACTTAACCAGGACTTGACCAGGACTTAACCAGGACTTTTTTGTATTTGTATACCTTAATTCTCACCGACAAACATCATAAAGTGTTTTGACGATACTTTTTTAAAAGTTACCTCAGCCTTTCTTCCACTATCGTTAGTCTTCATTTTTCAAGTATTTCACGTTAAATGTCACTTAAACCTTTAAAGTTTCTTGATTTCTCAGTTTGTTCTCGTTCCAGTGATGGAGAAAAGTTTATATCCATCTGTGTTAAACTTAGAGTCAGGCTCAGAGGAGATGACAAAACCCTTTTTCTAACAATCGAGCATTACCATCACAAATAAAATAAATAAAATAAAATACAATAAAATACAAAAAAACCCCAAACTAATAATAATAATTTTAAATAATACAAGTATGCCAATTATAATAAAAAAGGTCACTATATGTATAAAGAAAATACACTAAAACCTGCACAAAGGTGTTTTTTTAAGACTAACAGAACAATATAAACTGAATAAAAAGTCTATCAATAAAAACATGACAAAACAAAACACATGAAATGCAGATGATGTAGTTTGTAGATTGTTTTCGTTGTTTTATTTAAAAGCGTCTCCACGTTGTCCCCCTCTCTCTCTGTCTCCTAACAGTGACCCCTACTGGGAGCGTCCTGCCAACGCGGGCAGCTGCTCCGCCCCTCGACCCAAGACGCTGCACCTGCCCGGCCAGCAGCACACCTCCTCGCCATGGTAACCACCTGTAGAGCTGCCGTAGAGTGTGCTGGATGTAGTAAACAGTAGAAGTAGAGTGTGTGATGTTGGAGATGAATGGCTTTAACGAGTGAGATGTGGTTTATGAAGAAGACAATGGAAAATGTGTCTGTCTTCTCTCTTTTGGAGCCGTCCTGTTTGTATTAATCCTGATGAGCTTTGTTTCTCGGTATTTAATGGTCTTTTAATGCCCTCTGCCAGGTTCAATAACGTGTTTTTTAACAGAATATTTTGATACCAGCAAATATTGAAGTTTTCCTCTTGACACTAAAGCCATGTTTCCAACACAGTTTGGTAAAAGTAACTCATTAAAAGGCTTTTGTTCCCACACTTTAACTTTTAATTGGAATAAAGAGGCTGTCAGAGAGTTTTGATTGAACATTTCTCACTCTTTCTTCCGATTGTTGGACTTGAACGAGTCTGGAGCAGTTTTATTTCAGTTTTAATAAGTTTTATGGTGTTTCAGGACGTGCTACATTTGATCAAACTCATGTTTTCTTGAGCGACACGAAGAGTTTATACAACATTTTCATTTATGTGCTATGGATATAAAATGCAATAAAAGCAAAGTGACCATGAAGAGCTGTTCTTGTAGAGCTTGTGGAATAAATAATGACTGAAAAACAATTGCATGGCTCCAGAAATGGTTCTCAAACTGTGGTCCTAGTCCTTTTTTAATTAGAGAGAGAGGCCATTTTTATCGTAATCCATTTTATTTACTACTTGAGGCAATTAAAGTCCAGCTAAATTTAAAGTTAAACTCTATTAATGTCAAACTGAATCCATTTAGAACCTGTTAAAGTCCAACTAAACCCAATAAAAACCTTTCAAAAACCAACTTAAACTCCATAAAACCTGCTTAAATCAAACTAAAACTGCCCTAGACCTGTTCAAGTCCAACAAGAAGCACTTCAACTGTATTTAAACTGAACTCAGACCTGTTTATGTCCAGAATCATTACTGTATTTGTAGCTGGAACTTGGAAAAAGAAATATATTTTAAGACGGTGTGAACTTAGACTCAGTGTGGATCATAGCTGTTGAAAAACCTCTCTCCAGTCCTCGGTCTGGTCTTGTTCAGAGACAGAACAGGGATTGACTTGAGGAAGTGTGTGTGAACCCTGTGTGTGTTGGATTAACTCCAGACGAATAAAGGAGGGATTTGTGTCTGAAAAATGGAGACAGTGGTTTATGGCTCATTACGAAGGATTTAACACGACACAGACCTGAAGAAGACACAACAAACACGTCTCGGCGTCAACACACAACAAACAGACTCATCTAACACTGCTCTGTTTCATCTAATGGAGATTTAAGGGAATAGCTTTGTTTACACAAGTTTAAGGACATTTAAACGAGAGTAAGTTAGGGTTAAAGTGAGCTGATGTTTGGCCGAGTTAATTTATGTTATTGTAAGGTTTAATTAGGGAAGTGTAGGATGTGTTTAATTAGGCTAAGTTAAAGTTAAAGCTCCAGTCCCTGATGTTCTTTTTTTGTCCCTGTCTCAGACTCTCCTCCAAAATCAGTCTAGGGACCTCTCCTGCTTCTCTTTTATTAAAAAATAAAACCACAAAATACTAATCCATTTGACCAAACTGAAGTTTAGAGTTTAGCGTTAGCTTAGCTGTGACTTCAGCGTCAGGACGACAATTATCTCCTCCTCGTTAAACATTACGTGATTGAATTGACAGTATTTATCTGTGTTTTACGTTGTCTCCCTTTTCTCTGTTGATGCTTTTCTTTTTTCAGCTGTTTCTCTGTTAAAAGACATATTCAGCTGAAAATACACTTTATCTGCAGCTATTAAACTTCCTGGAACGTCATGTGACAAGTGTCGACCAATGGGAGCGCTCCTTTTTGGAGCATGTGATTGTCCAAGGTTTTCTGTTCCTGAATAGAGGTTCTCATCTATTACAATCCCTTACAATAAACAGTAGATGGATCAGAAAGACTGTGTTTAATTACATTATAAGATATGTTTAATGTGGACACTTTTATTGCTAGAACATCTGTAGAAGCTGAAATGATAAACCTGGAGTTTGTTTATTTGTGTAGATAGACCCTTTTCTTCTTTTTATTGAAATTCTCAAATGGATCACATTTTTCCTTTTCTTTCTGGCACATATCTTCAGTCTATAGCTGCATATGGCTTTCCTGAATAAACTGGATTAATGCTTGTAACTGTGATGGGAATAGACGTGTGTCTGTGGTGATGTGGTCTGGTCCTGGTTTTATTGAAGTCGGAGTGTTTGATGATCGTTTGATTTTCAGATAAATTCTCTGGATGAGTTTTGGTTAATTTCACTGGAGTCTGGTTTTATCTGAAGCAGAATCAAATGAAGAACTCTCCAGGGTTTGAACAAACACACACAACACACTGCGTTTGTTTATCAGCTGTGGGCGGCCATTTTGTTTGGTTTGGTTTTCAGTCTGTGGTTTTGTGAAGTGAACAAATGAAGGATGTTTACTGGGAATAAAAGAAGCTCATCAGAGTCTGTTGTTCAAAGGCTTTGCCAAGTTTTAGAATCTGAAATGATGAAAGTTGTAGAAGAAATGGTCTCTAGGTCTGTAGTTTAGAGAGTTTGACAATCATTAATATCCACCAACACAGAGAAGAATGGACTTGAACAAAGCATCCTGCAGCTGGTTTTACTGTGAGACTGGGTTTAGTGGAGTTTAATGGGACCAGACTGGCACTTGTACTGGTTTTTAAAGGTCTTGGTCTGGTCTTGGTCTTGGTCTTGGTCTTGGTCTTGGTCTTGGTCTTGGTCTTGGTCTGGTCTTGGTCTGGTCTTGGTCGGTTGTGTGTTTGTTTTGTGAAGAAACATCACTTCAAATCCTTCTATGATTCATTCATTTGTTTTTCAAAGTAAAAACAAAAAAATAAAAAACTTTTCTCAACATTCATTTCCAAAACCAGAATAAAAAAACAAAACAAAACAGATAGTTACTAGTTTTACCAATTTCAGATTTTGAGCTCAAATGAGAAATGGAAAAAATGGAATGGAAATTTTCATTTTTTGTTTTGTGTGATTCCAAAGTTCTTCAAAACAGTCTCTCTCTCTCTTTTGGATTCAAAATTAAAAATACAAAAACAACTTGATTCTCAATTGAAAATCGACTGAAATTGACTGAATGATTCATCACAATGTGCTGTTTGTTTCTAAGAAGTGTGGCATCTCTCGACGCTGGAGAAAACAGTATTTATATTTGTGTTTTGTTTGCTCTGATCGGTGCAGATTTACAAAAGAGCTTCAGTTTCAAACCACAGTGAACCTTTATTGTGTAAAAACTTGTGTTTGTGGCTGAATGACGAACGAGACACTGGGACTGTGTTTAATCTGACAAACATGGAACATGGAACACTTAGCATGTAGCATGAGCCACAGGTTCAGCCCAATCTACACAAAACAGTACTTCATGTTAGCACGTTAGCATGTTAGCACGTTAGCGTGTTAGCATGTTAGCGTACAACGGAATAAAGTAATTATCATCGTCAGACGCCACCACAGTGTTATAACAAAACATGTATCAGTGCATTAACGTTCATAGTTTATATAAAGAAGACAAAATAAACATGAACATAAGAAATAAAAGAATTACAGGAGATTACAAACCGAACTTTTCCAGTAGAAACAAAAGTGAAGAGGAAATGTTTTTATTTTTGGGACATTTTGGGACAAATGAAGAAGAAACAAGGCAGAGCTGGACTCAATAAACACTACGCAGACACCTGGACGTCAGGTATAAATGAACAGTAATAGAATGTAATTATATACATCATAATAAGGACCGGTTACACATGTTCTACGTCCTGTACTAAAGTGTTTTTGTGCAGCTGCTAATGTTCTCAAACCCTGGAGCATCACATCAGTCGACGGAGCCAGACTGGAGGTGTTTCCAGGTGTGAATGCTCCAGAAGAAAGACAGTCAGTGGATGAAGATGATGATGAAGAGACCTGGTCTGATCCAGTCGTAGGTTGTTGTTTCTGAAGAAGACCAGACATAACTCGACAAACAACCCAAGGATCTGAGTGACTCTGAAGATGTTGTTAACCTCACACCTTTTACAAATCAGTGTTTATCCTTTAAAGAGACGTCTGTGTTTGTGCGTCTCACCTGAGGACTGCTCTCGCTTCTCTTTGATTCTGCTTTGGCTTTGATTCAGAGAACGAGGCCGATGCGAGTCTTTAATTGGATCTGGTTTATTCGGTCGCAGAGTTTTCAGTTTGTGGAGGTGAAGCGCAGCCTGCAGTTAGCTCTAATTAACCACAAACATATTTTTTTGTACAAATATCGTTCATGTTTTGGTGTTTGCGTTTTGGTTTTGATCTTCTCAGACTTTTAAACTTCAAAACAGTCCCATATTTGACAAGACAGTTCTCATATTTAATCGTTTTTCTTTTGGTTTAGTCAGTGTTAAGACCAAGTAAAGACCTGATGATATCCTGGAGAATCATCAGTATTTAAGAGCATAAACCTGAGGCTGGATCAGTGATTCCTCTCAGTCTTGCCTCGGATCTCGGCCCATTTTTGCCCGTTCTGCTCCAGTGGGTTTATGGGAAAGACTTAGCGGCCAATCCCTCGCTCGGATCGCTCCGGAGCGGGACCCGAGCCGAGCTGAGCCGATCTAATACGATATAGAAAACCGTTAAAGGCTTCGCTCGTTCTGGACTTTAATGTGAGCTGAGATATTAAAAGTTTAAGGTGAGAGTACAGTGAGCAGAGCAGGGAGTGAAGATGAGAAAATCCAGGTGTTTAAGGGGTCTCTGGTTTATAAATCAGTGTTTTAATCCGACATTTTACAGTTTCAAAAGTGACGTCATCAAAAAGACTCTCACTGCGGCAACAGCAGCACTTTAACGTAATTTAAATACAATAAATCTCACACTTAAGTCGATTAAAAGTGTATTTAATTCCATTGGAACAGACATGGAAAAGACAATATGGTACTTTATCTCCACCAACAGTTGAAATGAACTGTTCTTTACTATTTTTAGTCTTTTTTAAAACAGAATCTAGTTTGATTGATTTACTTTTGCTCCGTGTTAATTGTATTTTTTGGACGTCTTGAATTCCCTCAAATGGAATTGTTTTTTTTTTTACCTTTTTATTTTGATGCTGGGCATAAGACCCGAGCTGGAATTGTTCCCGTGTCTCCTGAGTTCTTAAGATCTCTGTGTGATTACCATTAATTGAAGCCTGGAGAAGAGACGCAGATTTAAATCAGATCCAAACTGGGTCTAAACAGGCTTTAGACTGAAAATAAAACCAGTATTAAAACAGAAATGATGGGTCTCAACCAGGACTAAACTAGGTCTGAACCAGGTCTGAACCAGGTCTAAACCAGGTCTGAACCAGGACTAAACCAGGTCTAAACCAGGTCTAAACCAGGTCTAAACCAGGACTAAACCAGGTCTGAACCAGGTCTGAACCAGATTTAAATCAAGACAAAACTGGGACTAAACCAGAACTTAGCCTAAATCTGTTCTAAACCAGGTTTAAGCGACATTAACGAGGACTTTATTCTATCAAAAGCTCAAAAACTATATTTATAAATGTGAGTCCAGTCATTTCTAACACTTCTTATTTTATGATTATTATTAAAGTATTGAATTGTTTCGTCAAATCATAAATATTCTTCGAGACTTGATTGAAATACAGTCAGCTCCAGTCGTTTCACCAAATCCAGCTTCTCTGGATGCTCTGTTCTGATCAAGGCCATGATTCTGAAACACACTGATTTTAATGAAATAAACCCTGTTATAATAAACCCTGACACCTTCTCTGAACTAGATTGTCGTCTACAGTGTGTTCTATGATCATTTTAAATTCAGTAAAGATCCTGATGCAGTGTTGTCTCTGTGTGTTTCATATTTCTTTGTCTTCCTCTTAAAGAAGTGTGAAGCCTGTTTTCTTTTGTGGTCGAGATCTCGGGCTGGTCCCAGAGGAGACAGACTCAGAGACAAGGCTACGACCTGTGGCTCTGGGACAGATGGAGTCTGCGTCCGACACTCGTCCTTGGACCAGACTCACCTCAGACTCTCAGTGTTTAACCTGAAAACTCACTGAGAAACAGTTCAAATGGCTGTTGTTCCTTTCCGCAGATATTTAATGACGTTTGTTCAAATGAGAGGACGCTGTTGCTTGTTCAGTAAAAAACTCAGTCTCCCAGCATGCACTCTGTTTATGATATTGAGTGAATAAAGGGACTAAACTAGGTCAAAAAACTAAAGCTGGTTCTAAGTTGGACTAACCAGGACTAACCCAGGATTAAACTCTATACTTGGACTAAATTAGGTCTAAACCTGTTCTGAACTAGAAATCCTCTCTAATAATGGACTAAACCGGTTTTTAGATCAGAAATGGGACTAAATCAGATCTAAACTGGGTCTAAACTGGGTTTAGACTGGAAATAAAACCAGTATTAAGACAGAAATGATGGGTCTCAACCAGGACTAAACCAGGTCTAGATCTAAAGTACATCTGGATCAGAACCAGTTTAAACCAGAACTATGTAAATCAGATCAAAACAAGATCTAAACCAGGTCTGAACCAGGACTAAACCAGGACTAAACCAGGTCTGAACCAGGACTAAACCAGGTCTAAACCAGGTCTAAACCAGGACTAAACCAGCTCTGCTCTAATTTGGTTTAATTAAGATTTAAAGCTTCTTTTTCTTGAGTTCGACGACATTAACGAAGACTTAATTCTATCTCAAACTCAGAATCAATCTTCATGAATAAAGATGCAGTAAAACCAGTCAGTTTCATTTCTGTAAACTGTCTCCGGTCTCGAGGCGGTCTCTGAGGGTCTCAGTCTGTCAGAGCTGTACCTGACCCCGTCCACAGGTGGAGACCCCCGCAGCAGGAGGGGCTTCAACAGATGGACACATGGAGGGGCTTCTGTCCAGAGACCAGCAGGATTTAAGAGATTTAAACACAAAGAGAATCTGTCTGAAACCAGGGTTTGTGTCGGATTTGAGGCTAGTTTTATGAAAGACACAAAGATGAATTAAAAAAAAAAAGACCCACCCAAACAGCAGTTCTAACGCTTTTATTATTTTTTATTATTTTCTTTTCTTTTATATATTTATTTTTTTTATTTATTTATTTATTATTATTATTATTATTATTATTATTATTATTATTATTATTATGTATTGTTCCATCTCGTGAAGTGGTTAAAGCCTCAGAGAAAGACTAAAAACACTGGGGTCTGATCTAAAAGAGCCACAAGAATGAACTTTAAAAAGGACTGTGTTCAAATATTTGGTCCAAAATGCTCTGATTAATGTAATAATGGTCAAGGAAACGGCAAATTGTGGTTATTACAACGCAATAGTGGGAATGAATGAAGTATTTGTACTTTGTTACTGTATTTAAGTAGATTTTTGATGTATCTGGTCTTTATTAATTTTTCTGGAGACTTTTTACTTTAGAACAAATATCTGTACTTTCTACTCTTACTTTGTCAAAACAGTTTCTTTTCCAACCTCCACAAACGACATGAAAGAAACAAGAGAGAGGAAGTCAAGCCCCGCCAAAATAAGAGAAGGATGTTACTGATATAAACTCATAGAACGTCTAATATTGTTGGTGATTGTTGTGAATGATGCAGAATGACAATAATTACAGAACAAATCCCAACTGCACTGGTTCAGTCTTGATTCTGAGACTTGAACTAAACTGAAACAAGTGAATGATTCTAATGTGAGTAGTGTTGGGTCTGAAGCCTGCTCCGGGTGAAGCTGTTCGTTGGCGTGGACTGAGAGCGAGGCCAGAGGTGTGTTGTTCTCGCTGGGCTCCAGACTCATTAGAGCGGAGCGTCCTGTCGACAGGTCCCGCTCGCTCTCGGTGGGTTTTCTGCCAAAAGCCCACTCTCTGCTCATTCACAGCAGCTCTGTTCACGGCGTCTCTGTCGGGTCCTGACTCGAGCTGGTCCTGAGCCACGGGGTCCAGCTCCGTCCCGACACGTCCCGCTGCTGAGTCCCACTGATGCTCCTGGAAGTATGGGACTGTATCATTACTGTTATTATTATTCTATGTGTTGTGTAGAAAGTAACCTCAAGATTTAAGTGTATTCTAGAAACTGTGGGAATCAGAGATAGACCCGTGTCCTCGTTTAAAGCCTTGTTCTTCTCAAATTCATAACCTTTATTTTAAAATGATGGGAATAAGATTATTAATATCTGAGCAGAGGTTTAAACCAGCTCAGAGTCAGTTTTTTGAAGCAAGTCTTTGGTTCTTGGTTCAGTTTCTTGTTGGAACATACTCTATAAGATCATTATTATTATTATTATTATTATTATTAGAGCTGCACCAGGTCTTTAGACGTTTGTTTCAATCAATAATCTCCTGATGGACTTGGGTTCTACTCCCGTCTGTCACTGCTCTGTTGTTTCTCTAACTCTAACCCAGTTTACTGGTGTTTGATGTGGAAGCACAGGCTGGAACTAAACCCATCTGTGGAACTGTCTCTGTTCAACTCTTCATCGTTGCTTCGTTATTTGTAGAAAGCTGCCGTCTCTGCTCGATTCCCTGGATTTGAGTCGCTTCCCTCACGTTGGTCCCTGTCACCAGCAGCTGGTGTCGCCTTTGAACAAGACAAATTACAATTAGACATAGACTTACACACAAAAATAACAATATACTCTTTAGAAATCAAAATATGCTACACACAGTTCAAAGAGTAGTGCATGTTGTGTGCATTAGTGCAGTGGTGTATGGTTGTTAAAGGTTGTTAAAGGTTGTTAAAAGGTTGTCGACGCCTTTTCTGCAGAAAAACTACACTTCAGTATCATTTCCCACAAAAAGCAGGTCTGAGATGGAACAATGCCTCAGTAAATCTGTTTATTCTGGTGTTGTTGGTTACTTTCATCTAACCATGACCTTCCCGAAAGCCTCTGCAAAACATCCATTTCACACAATGCATTTTTTATTCTTTCCCACGTGTAGGATTTGTAGAAACATTTACATTTGCAGGTAAATATCTCGTAGGGAGCGCCGCCGTCGCACGCTCCGTATTCGATCGAGGAGTGTGAAGGTGACAGGAAACACAGCGAGGACGAAGGAGGAGACGTAAAACCGAGGTGTAATTGTGAGTCTCTGAGGTCTGTGTTTAACGAGGGACTGCTGCTAATTTCACAGTTAATCCTCCACTGTTCCACCTCAGTGCACTTCAGCAGCAGCTACTGACGAGGATTAGAGGAGAGGAGGTAGGAGGGAGGAGGTAGGAGGTAGGAGAGGAGGGAGGAGAGAGGAGGGAGGAGAGGAGAGGAGAGGAGAGAGGAGACAGGAGAGGAGAGAGGAGAGGAGAGAGAAGAGAGGAGAGGAAGGAGGAGAGGAGAGGAGAGAGGAGACAGGAGAGGAGAGAGGAGAGGAGAGAGAAGAGAGGAGAGGAAGGAGGAGAGGAGAGGAGAGGAGAGGAGAGAGGGGAGGAGAGAGGGAGGAGGGAGGAGAGGAGGGAGGAGGGAGAGGAGGGAGGAGAGGAGAGAGGAGAGAGGAGAGGAGAGAGGAGAGGAGAGGAGAGAGGAGGGAGGAGGTAGGAGAGGAGAGGAGAGAGGAGAGGAGAGGAGAGGAGAGAGGAGAGAGGAGAGGAGAGGGAGAGAGGAGAGAGAGAGGAGGAGAGAGGAGAGGAGAGGAGAGAGGAGAGGAGAGAGGAGAGGAGAGAGGAGAGGAGAGAGAGAGAGGGAGAGAGGAGAGGAGAGAGGAGAGAGGAGAGGAGACAGGAGAGAGGAGAGAGGAGAGGAGAGAGGAGAGGAGGTAGGAGAGGAGAGAGGAGAGGAGACAGAAGAGGAGAGAGGAGAGGAGAGGAGAGAGAGGAGAGAGGAGAGGAGAGGAGAGAGGAGAGGAGGTAGGAGGGAGGAGAGAGGAGAGGAGAGGAGAGGAGGTAGGAGAGGAGGTAGGAGGGAGGAGAGAGGAGAGAGGAGAGGAGACAGAAGAGGAGAGGAGAGAGGAGAGGAGAGAGGAGAGGAGAGAGGAGAGGAGAGGAGAGGAGAGAGGAGAGGAGGTGTGTAATAAAGGTGAAAGGTGTGAAAATGTTTTGGTTCATATTTAAATAATGCTCCACTTTGAACCTTCCTCTTCTTCTTCGTGAATGAAAACAAGATGGCGTCCATTTTCTGAATGTGTGGCACAGGGATTATCAGATTATTTTACTGTTTCATTTAGTTTTTCAGTGTAATCTCCTAAAGTTTATTGTAAAAATGAGACCTTAAGACGTGATCTAGTCTTTATAATGAAGGATTTTAATAGATGAGAATGATCAGTCCACAGCAGGATTTTGTCCAATCACAGCTCACTTCAGGTAAAAAGGAGCGCTCCCATTGGTCGACACTGATGACAACAACGAAGGAACAAGGAAATAAACCAAGGAAATGAGTTATTCTGTTGGAAATATGTCTTATTTTACAGAGAAACAGCTCAAAAAAGATAAAAATAGAATCAGAACTAACTAATGCTAATCTGAGGCTAAAACCAGAACTAAACTGATAAAAAATAAAATGGACTAAAACAGGAAAGAATCAACTCTGAATCAGGACTAAACAGAACTCATTAGTTAACCACAGCTCAACTAGAACTAAAGTAAAACCACACAAACTGCTTTTTCTAATTAAACAACTCAATCTGAAACTTTATTCTTTGTCACATTTAGCCCCAAATTTATAACTAATATTAATACGGCCCCGGTTTAATTAATGCCTGATGAATAATTACCATTTTAATGAACTAACCTTTGTAAATGGTCCTGAATTGTCGCAGTGAAGCCTGTTTTTTCCCGTTGCGGCGGGAGATTGATGTGTGGTCATGAATAAGCCATGTTCCTGCTTTAATGTGATGTATTTATTAATATTAAAAACCTCAGATTATTGCTTCATGTCGCAGTTTGTTGTTGTTACTAATTCATGTCGCTATTCATCATTAGTAATTAATACGCTCCAGTCTCGGCCGTAAAACTCACATTAGCGCCTCATTACATGTGCGTCGTGTTCGTCAGACTCAAAGAGCTTAATTGTTGTGCCGTTAATGAGTTGTGTGTAAAGTTTTCCTGCAAAAGATAACGACTAAATTAAAACAATAATGTCTGCGAGCTAAATATGAGGAGGATATTATTATGTGTTAAAATGTACGGAGAGTAAATGTGACACGGAAGCCTTTGTCTTTGCTTTGGTTCTGGTTGGATCTGGTTTAATCTGGTTTAATCTGGTTTAATCTGGTTTAATCTGGTTTCATCTGGTTTAATCTGGGTTTTTGAGCTGTTCATTCTGCTTTTAGTCTGGGTTCAGTCTTAGTTTAGTTCTTTAAGTGCAACTTCGTCCTGATTTAGTCAAAGATCAGTCCGTGTTTAATCCTAAATTAGTTTCATTCCTGATGGATTCTTACCTGGTGGTTCATAGATTCAGTCTGAGTCTCTTTAACCCAGTCACATCTTGAATGGAAGGTTTCATCTTAGTTTGAGTCTTTTAGATAAGTTTTTCTCCTTTTACAGAAACAGTAGTTTTAAACGGATTTTAACATGTTCTAGATGGGTTTGAACAGGTTTTAGTTGGATTTGAACAGGTTTTAGTTGGATTTGAACAGGTTTTAGTTGGATTTGAACAGGTTTTAGTTGGATTTGAACAGGCTTTATAAATCTTCGTAGCAAAAACTGGCTTAACCTGTGAAACGTGTTGCTGAAAATGTAATTGAAGGGCCACATAAAACATTGCAAAGGGCCGCATTTGGCCCCCGGGCCTTGAGTTTGACGTATGTGGACCAACCCCTCGATCACTGCTGAGCTTCAGAGACTTGGGACTCAACTCAGAAAAGCACATTGATGACTCGGACTCAAACTTGTAAATTCTCAGGGACTTGGACTTGGACTTGGACTTGCACTTGGACCAGGACCAGGACTAGGACTAGGACTAGGACTTAGTTCTTAGTCCTGGTGCAAAGCTCAGTCCTGGTTTTTCATCACGTCCAGAGACACTCTCCTGAAGCTAACACTGAGATGTTCACATTGTGTTCACATTTGTTTTTATTTGAATTTCCAGGATTCTGTTCTGGTTCAGTTAATCCTGAAACTGGTCTCAGACCCGACCTGGACCGACTGGTCTCAAGACTTGGACTTGTGACTGGACTCAGACTTTGTTTTGACTCAGAACTAGACTCGAAAGTGACTTGGACTAAAAACTTGTGCCTCGATATAACTCTGTAAAGGTCACGTGACTCTGGCGCATATTTAAAAAGAACTTTTATAATAAACTCTGAGAGTGATATAAATGTATGTATTTTATATAAAAACAAACCTTGTCCCATTCAAGACCAGAACAGACGTGATTATTGCAGGTTTCTGTCTCAGAGAACGTCACTGATTTACACAGAAACACAACTAAATATGTTTCTGTTGCAAAGCATTATGGTCCATTTTGAGTCTAGTGACCGTCGCTGCTCAATAACGTTTAACATTTATATAAATGAGAAGAAATGTAGTTCAATGAGCAGCGTTTTCAGATGGTTCTGTTGAGTCTGTGGAGCCACTGGACTCTTCTGGCTCTGAGTCGATTGGTTTCACCGTCACACACACACACACACACACACACACACACACACACACACACACACACACACACACACACACACACAGCGGCCATGTCAGCGGGCGGAGCTTAATCCAAAGTGACACTTGTTCTCTGCCTCCTTTTCCCAAAGCCACAGCAGCAATTACCTCCTGCTCCTTGAACAGAGACAGTCTCTAGAACAGAGCTCTCCACAAACACAGACAGGACTAGATATGTGTTCAACGAGGAAACGCATCTGAAACTGAATCACTCAATCTCTGTGCTATTGGGCCATTAAAAACACAACAACATGAATAAAACAGGTGTAAACCAGGACTAAACCTGGTATAAACATGGTCTAAACGTGGATTAACGAGGTCTAAACAGAACTAAACCTGGTATAAACTGGTCTAAACGTGGATTAACGAGGTCTAAACGGAACTAAACCTGGTATAAACTGGTCTAAACGTGGATTAACGAGGTCTAAACGGAACTAAACCTGGTATAAACTGGTCTAAACGTGGATTAACGAGGTCTAAACGGAACTAAACCTGGTATAAACTGGTCTAAACGTGGATTAACGAGGTCTAAACGGAACTAAACCTGGTATAAACTGGTCTAAACGTGGATTAACGAGGTCTAAACGGAACTAAACTAAACCAAGATAGACTTAGAACAAAAGGAAAATTAAATCAGATTTCAACCAGGACTAAAGTAGGATTAGATCAGGACTGAACCCGACAGTAAATCTAGACTAAACCAGGGTCGTACAAAAACTTAGGTGGGACTAATCCACTGATAAACTGTTCTAAAAACCAGGGTCAAAGTTGAACTGCACCAAATGTTAGAGTGAGCTAAAAGTCTGGGGATTAAAGCCAAAAAAACAGGACTAAACCTGGACTAAACCAGGTCTAAACCAGGACTAAACCAGGTCTAAACCAGGACTAAACCAGGTCTAAACCAGGTCTAAACCAGGTCTAAACCAGGACTAAACCAGGTCTAAACCAGGACTAAACCAGGTCTAAACCAGGACTAAACCAGGTCTAAACCAGGTCTAAACCAGGTCTAAACCAGGACTAAACCAGGTCTAAACCAGGACTAAACCAGGTCTAAACCAGGACTAAACCAGGTCTAAACCAGGACTAAACCAGGACTAAACCAGGACTAAACCAGGACTAAACCAGGACTAAACCAGGACTAAACCAGGACTAAACCAGGTCTAAACCAGGACTAAACCTGGACTAAACCAGGTCTAAACCAGGTCTAAACCAGGACAGAGACACAATTAAATGAGGATTAAGTCTGGTTTAGTTCTGTGTATTATTTTTTGTTTGTTTTAAATTTAATGACAGACTATTGCTGTGTTTAGTCCATAATGCATCCTCGTCTCCTCCCTCCTCGTCTCCTCCCTCCTCGTCTCCTCCCTCCTCGTCTATTAGAGAAGGTCTGGGGTCTTCTGGGACGTCCAGGTCCTGACTCAGATCAGATCCAAGACGAAGGGTTTGGTTAAGATTAAACAAAGATGTAGAAAATCTTTAAAATGAAACGAGGAACAATAGAGACTTCGACAAATGGATTTATATCAAGCTCTAGTCTGGGTTTAGACTGGGTTTAGTCCTGGTTTAGACCGGGTTTAGACCTGGTTTAGACCTGGTTTAGACCTGGTTTAGACCTGGTTTAGTCCGGGTTCAAAGTGGGTTTAGGCTTAGGTCTTGGTTTCAAACTGATTTAGTCTGTTTTCTGGTTTATTCTGCTTGTTGATGATGCACTGGTTGTACATTGTTTTATATTTTCTTTCATACATTTCTGATATAATTCTTGAACTGTGCAAGAATCTGACAGATATTTACTTTCAGAAACGGTTAAAGTGAGAGTTTTCTGTGTTAAACGTTGGATTCACGTCCGGTTATAAATAAAAGCGGAGACGGGTCGCTGCTGTTTTAAACCCGTCGACTCAAAGACAGAGCGCTGTCCGTTTGTTTCCGTCGAGATCGTAGTATTTCTTTCTTCTCTCTGACGCTGTTTGTGTTTTAGAGGCTGACAGACGGAGAGCTGCTGAAGGTCACGGGTTTAACTCCAGGTCAAAGCAAAGGTCAAAGTGTTCATTGATGATGTGACAGAGCGGACTGTCGCCGGGCAGATTTACTGTCTTTATTCTCTCGTTGTTGATTTCAGGAGATTTATAAAGAGCTCTGCAGTTTATGTTTGTGTTGGATTCCTGTTTTATCGCCAGAAGAGAAAGTTCACCGTGAAAAATAACCGCAATAACAAATATAATGTTGGAATCAGTGTTGTACACATCATTTATTGGTGCAGAGTCATTCAGATGTGGAGCTTTCAGAAACCAAACGTACCTTTTTAATTCATAGTTGTGTGTCTCTGGCCTGGACCATTTTAATGTCTTCATTAGTTCAAACCAAAACAGAAACGATCCCTGTCCCGGGACCAGGACTTATCTCCAGAGATTATTGAGTGAGGTTCTACTAAACGACGCAGAGAATAAAGAAAACAGACCAATAAACTGGAGCCTAGACTCAGATTTGTGTAAATAACAATAAAATGACCCCACGTCTTCTCTTGTAGGTGTAGGTTTTATGCAAAAAAATCAAATCCAAGATACAAAGCACACTGTATTTTATCACAACAGTTCATAATGTCAAGGTAAACTTAGTGGAAATAAATCAAATCAAAACACACTTCAGGGTTTAGTGAATCATGGAAGCTCTAAAAACTAAAATCAACAAACGAACGAGACAGTATCTTCCAAATTCCCACAAATCTCCTTAAAATCTTCATCTTTTTTTCCTCAAAACCTTGAAAACGACGTTCTCCAAAACCACAAATGTTCTCAAGTGCATCTCAACCTCCACATTTCTCTATAATGTTGTGTATATTCTTATTTGTAGCCGTGATAAGGATTCCATTTTCCAGTCCGTAACATTATTACTGGTTACAGATTGTATTGTGTTGGGTGCTGTCTCTAAACGCCGCTCTGCCCTTTTCCCACTGTTTATCCTCTTCTCATTTACTGTTTGTTCTCGGCGATAAATAAGTGACAAACCGTATGAAAATGATCCTCTTCAGCAGATGACGGCCATTTTTCATTTCTGGCCACAAACAACACGCGCCCCTCCTCCTCCTCCTCCTCCTCCTCCTCCTTCGCTGCTTTTATCGCGGCTTTTTTATTAATCACCTGTCTCCGTCGGCGGCAGAAGCCCACAGAGGTTTTAAGCGGCTGATTTATTGCGGAGTTAATTCATAACGGCGTGCGATGATGATGAGCGGCCGCCGCAAAGTGAAAAGTCTGTCCGGGTCCGTGTTGTTGTTGTGCAAAGCGTTTGAGTTGAACTAATAAACTGCAAAGAGACAGAGCTGGGATCGACTGGACGCTGGATTTAGGGGAATTTTTACTGCTTTTTCTTTTCGTTGGGACTCAAGCCTCGAAGGGAAATGTATTTGTGAGTCACTTTAGAGCAAAATTTGAGAATAGTCAGTGGAATAAACAGTTGTAGTGTGTTCTCCTGCCTCAGACTCTAACTTAGAGCTTTTTACAATCACTAAGAAACGTTTCCTGAAACTTAAAACCCATTTCTCTACATCTCTAACCTCAGTCAAAAGATAACACTGTTGTTATATTAAACGTTCTGTATCAAAATGAACTCACACAGAACATTAAACACAGTCAGAATATCATCAGAAACAAAACAAACTGAATAAATACAGTTTCTACAATAAATAAGTCAAATGTATTTACTGGTTTCATGCATTATCCACGTCATAAACACAGAGTATGTCACATGTTAAATGTTTTTTTGTTGTTGGAGAAGACGTAGAACTACAGAGTTTCATTCAGACTTTTATTGAGCTCATATTTGTTTGAGAAGTGGTCTTAAAGCATTTGGTTTCATCCGTTTGTTAGTTTTTAAAGTGTTTAAAACATAAAAAGCTCTTAACACTACAGATCCTGGACATTTTTACATTTTATTTCTGCATAAGTTTGTCTGTGTCGATGCAAATGGGATAAAACATGTCCAGGTTGTGTGTTTTGTGTGAATTTGAAGTCTCTCTTGTGCTTTTTGTTGGATCCAGCAGTGCTTCATGTTTGTGTTTTTTATTGTTCACTTCCTGTTTTATTTTGAAACTGCTAACGCTCTGTTTCCTGCTCTCGTGTGTTTCCACCTTTCAACCTGCTCCACCTTAAAGTGCTGCACCTGTGTCTCGTTGGTGTATTCAGTCCGTTTAGTCTTTTCTCTCGTGACACTTCGTTTGTGTGTTTCTTGGATGTTTTCTCTGCTTTTTTTGGATTGTTTTCTGATTATTGGACGGACTGAGCTCTTTGTGAGTTGTTCTTTGAGTCCTCACACCTCCTGCCTCTTCACCTTTAAAACTAAATAGTTCCATGTTTCCCTTCAATGTTATTTCTGTTTTTATTTATGTATTTTCATTCCCTGGTGTTGAAATGCCTTAATGTTTTCATGTCAACCTTTTTTTTTTTTATTTACACGCAACTTACAAATAAAAAATACAAATAAATTCAAATTTGCAAATATGGGATGAAAAAAAAATCAACTTTTTTCCACTTTAAATGCTAAAACTGGTATTTAAGGGGTTAAAAATTCTGAAAATGAATAAATAAAAACTGGAAAAAATAGCTGACACTTAAAAACATCTTAAAAAGAGCATGTTTTTGTGTGGAAGGGACCTGAGAGTTCAAGCTGTTGTGTATATTTTCGTGAGCTGGTGCTTTGTGTGTCCAGGCTGCAGGCTCTGAGGAAGGAGAAGTCCCGGGACGCCGCTCGCTCGCGTCGAGGGAAGGAGAACTTTGAGTTTTACGAGTTGGCCAAGATGCTGCCGCTGCCGGGCGCCATCACCAGCCAACTGGACAAGGCCTCCATCATCAGGCTCACCATCAGCTACCTGAAGATGAGGGACTTCGCCAACCAAGGAGACCCGCCTTGGAACCTGCGCATGGAGGGCCCGCCGCCAAACACCTCTGTGAAAGGTAGGCCCTGAACGCAACACGGCCACACACTGCACGGGGAAGTTTAAAGGTGTGAAAATAACATGTGAAAGAAAGTTGTAGGGTCTCATTGAGCGACATATTGAGTTAAAAAGTAAGCTTTTTCTGTCTCGTTTCTGTTACAGAGACACATTACCTGCTGTTTTTGTGTTGATTAGACACAGGTTTATTAGCTTTGAATTATTTTGATGAAGATAAACCAGTCAGAAATGGTTTATATTCAGTGGTGTTGCCCAGAGATGTGTTGAGTCACAATCTGATGACTTCTGACTCGAGAAAATGTAAAAAGACTTGTAACTGGACTCAGACTTCACTTGGACTTGAACCAGACTCAGACTTCACTTGGACTTGAACCAAAGACTCAGACTTGACTTGGACTTGAACCAAAGACTCAGACTTCACTTGGACTTGAACCAGACTCAGACTTCACTTGGACTTGAACAGACTAACTTCACTTGATTGAACAATATTGGATTGAACAATAGATTCTTGGACTTGAACCAGACTCACTTGGACTTGAGTCTCTGAAAAGACTTGATGTTTCTCCAAAGATTAAAAGAATATTATTAGAGACAGTTCATTTTCTTCAATAGTTTGACAGATTACACAGAGTTAAGTGTTACTCTCATGACGCTGCCTTCAAATGCTCTCTGTAAAACTCAGCGCTGCAGGACTTTACAACCAAAGAACAAAAAGCAGACACACATTGAACATCACTGACACCAAAGAATAGAAAACATCATCAGGACAATACTTTTATGACTAAATATTCTGTAGAAATACAAGCAGTTCTTTATAAATTTGTGTTAAATAATCCAACTAAAACCTGTTAAAATCCAACTAAAACCTGTTCAAATCCAACTGAAACCTGTTAAAATCCATCTAAAACCTTTTCAAATCCAACTAAAACCTGTTCAAATCCAACTGAAACCTGTTAAAATCCATCTAAAACCTGTTCAAATCCAACTGAAACCTGTTAAAATCCAACTAAAACCTGTTCAAATCCAACTGAAACCTGTTAAAATCCATCTAAAACCTGTTAAAATCCATCTAAAACCTGTTCAAATCCAACTGAAACCTGTTAAAATCCATCTAAAACCTTTTCAAATCCAACTAAAACCTGTTCAAATCCAACTGAAACCTGTTAAAATCCATCTAAAACCTGTTAAAATCCATCTAAAACCTGTTAAAATCCAACTAAAACCTGTTCAAATCCAACTGAAACCTGTTAAAATCCATCTAAAACCTGTTAAAATCCATCTAAAACCTGTTCAAATCCAACTAAAACCTGTTCAAATCCAACTGAAACCTGTTAAAATCCATCTAAAACCTTTTCAAATCCAACTAAAACCTGTTCAAATCCAACTAAAACCTGTTCAAATCCATCTAAAACCTGTTCAAATCCATCTAAAACCTGTTCAAATCCAACTAAAACCTGTTCAAATCCAACTAAAACCTGTTCAAATCCAACTGAAACCTGTTAAAATTCATCTAAAACCTGTTAAAATCCATCTAAAACCTTTTCAAATCCATCTAAAACCTGTTTGAATCCAACCAAAACCATTTCAAATCCATCTAAAACCTGTTCGAATCCAACCAAAACCATTTCAAATCCATCTAAAACCTGTTCAAATCCAACTAAAACCTGTTCCAATCCACGTCACTCTTGATAAGATTCATAATCATCAAGTTCTGGTCATTTGTTACTCTTGAGTTTGTATTTCGTCTTTATCTTTAAAAGGATAAAGAGACCAGAGCGGTGTTGGTGGTTGTCCTGCTGCTGTAAACCCTTCCGAGAGCGTCTCAGACTGAGTGCGCTCTAAGTGACTCTGTACGAAGGGAACATTAGTCTTTGATGAATTTCTGCTGGAGTGGAGCGACTACACGCCACTTGTCGGAGCCTAAGTGGGATTTGCCTTTGAAATGGGCGCTTTGTGGAGCCACTTAGAGCAGAAGAGGAGCGCAGCTTTTAACGGCGACAGTTTGGTTCGTAACAGCGACCTCCAGATGAAAGCCTCTCTGTTTGTCCAGGGGTTTTTGTGTGTGGTGTGTTTTTTCAGTTTAACACCGAGTCAGAGTTAATGTGACACCGGACACTTCCTGGAGCTCGGTGTAAATACGAAGTCAAGTGTTTTAAACAGAAACAGATTTACAAAAGATTATGAAAACAATACACAAACAGAAAAATGACGTAAAAACAAAGCAATCACAAAACAAACAAGTGCCTAAAGCAGTCTCTCGTACGATTTAATATTTACTGTTCAGATGTTTCAGGGAATTTTAGATGGATTTGATTTTTATTACAAAGGCAATTAAAACCTGTTAAAATCCACCTAAAACCTGTTAAAATCCACCTAAAACTTTTTCAAATCAATTAAAACCTTTTCAAATCCAGCATCAAATTTTGGTCACAGTTTAGTTTATTTCACTTGAGTCTGTATTTGGTCTTTAGTCTTTATCTTTAAAAAAATAAAAGATGACCCTCCTCAGTCCTGAGTCCTGGTCTGGTCTAGACTCAGTCCTGGGTCCTGAGTCCTGGTCTGGTCTGGTCTAGACTCAGTCCTGGGTCCTGGTCTGGTCTAGACCCGGTCTTGCCGGTGTGAGGTCCACATGTGGTGGCCTCTGCAGCAGATGGCTTCATTGTCGTCAGGTCTTTGAAGAGCCACATGCATTTTAATGAAGCGCCTTCACTCAGCTTCTGTCTGTGAGCGGCGTATGTTTCTGTAACGGGCCGCTGTCGAAATAAATCACACGCACACGGCACACGCTAACGGCACACAAGCACAAGCACAAGCACACGGCACACGCACAAGCACACGCACAAGCACACGCTAACGGCACACGCTAACAGCACACACACTAACGGCACACGCTAACAGCACACACAAGCACACGCACAAGCACACGGCACACGCACAAGCACACGCTAACGGCACACGCTAACGGCACACACACAAGCACAAGCACAAGCACAAGCACACGCACAAGCACACGCACAAGCACACGCTAACGGCACACGCTAACGGCACACACACAAGCACAAGCACACGGCACACGCACAAGCACACGCACAAGCACACGCTAACGGCACACGCTAACAGCACACACACTAACGGCACACGCTAACAGCACACACAAGCACACAAGCACATGAGCACACGCTAAGGCCCAGCTGTGGAGCTGAGAACAGGACAGAGGCTAAAGATGGATTTGTGCAGAAGAATAGAACATGTTTTAATTGTGTTTAATGAAGTAGTTTGTGTAAGTTTTATTTCAGTAAAACACAGATTTAAGTCTGGGACGTAGTTTAGGACGAAGGAGACGTGACAATGATTTATACATAAATAAACTCTGTATTTAATGTTGTTTAACTTTTCACAAATCTTTTTATTATCACAATATTCAACATTTATATCATGATTTTCCTTCAGTTCACACCTGTCAAAATCAAGGCCCAGGGGCCGAATGCGGCCCTTAGTCTAAGTTGGACTTGAACAGGTTTTAGATGGATTTGAACAGGTTTTCTTTCTTTGTATCTAAAGCCTGTTTAAACCCATTTTAAACCTGTTCAACAGTTTATTCCTGAACCTAACTCAACATTCTGGTGTAAACCTGAGACTCACCTGTACCTGAACCTTAGACCTCTCAGTCCGGTCCAGTCAGGACCCGCTGTGGGTTTAAGAACCGCTCTCAGACGAGAGACGGGTCTGGGCCGGTGTTTGTGGAGAAAGGTCAGGGCTGTTTGTGCGTCTTGAGGCAGATGTGCAAACTCTGACAGGAGTCAAAACCTCCAACACTGAAGAGAGCAGCAGCTGATGGGTCAATTACTGCAAAGGTCAACACTGGAGGAAGAGGAGGAGGCTGAGGGAAGGAGGAAGGATTAAAGATGATTCAGTAACTGGAGCTTGGTTTGTCCTCAGTGTTATTTAGACAGTTTCACTGTGAAAGCTTTGATTCTGAAGAACAGATAGAGCGTCCTTATCCACCTCTGTCTCGTCTGGTTCCAGAGACGAGTGAAGCGTCGTTTTACTCTTCCTCTTTGTCTCAGAGCCGTCAAGTCTACAGCTTTAGGTTTTTAATAATGCGTTTGACCAAACGATGGTTATCAGCAGCGCTCACATTTATCAATGATGCGTTGAATAAATAATTATTATAATTTCAGCTGAGGCAATCAGCAAAAATAAAACCTTTATGTTTAAATGGTCTGGGTCTGATCTGAACCATCTTCACGTCACGTTCTCGGCTCAGATCAGATCAGATCAGATCAGATCAGATCAGATCAAAGTGAAGTGTCCCTAAAACACAACGTAAACCTCGTGGAGACTGTGCTGTTTCTGTGGTTTGTCCTGAATCACTTTTAAAAAACGCACTTTTAACTCAGAGTGAGCCGTGATCGTTTATTATCTTTGTTGTTTTAACTGTGCTTTTAACTTGAGTTATTTATTATTATTATTTTATGTTGTTTTTTGTGTCTGAATGAAAGCTTCCAAATGTCTCATCTTCAGCCCCTCACCTGTGTTTAACCTGTTTGAGTTGAACCTGTTTGAGTTGAACCTGTTTGAGTTGAACCTGTTTGAGTTGAACCTGTTTGAGTTGAACCTGTTTGAGTTGAACCTGTTTGAGTTGAACCTGTTTGAGTTTAAGTCTTATTGTCTTGTTTGTTTGTCGATAACGAACAGAAGCGTAGTTTTTGATGGATACTTTAACGTTTAAGCTCTTTTCCGTGGCCCTCGTCGTCCCGTGTTCGCTGCTGTGTGTCTGTAAACACGTGGCGTTGTGGGTCTGGAGCTGTCGTTCGGAGTGTAACCCTGTTTGTGTTGGATTGGCCGCGGTCCTGTTTGTGCAGCGTCTGGTGAAGTGTGGCATTTCGGTGTCGTCTGCGCCGCATGAATAATGAATAACCAGGTGTCGAGCGCAGTCGCAGCAAACAAATATGTCACACACTGTACTCTCTGGAACACACACTCTGAACGCTCACATTTACACACACACACCGCTCGCTCTCGAGGACACACACCAACAAGTCTTTACTCAGTCTCTCAAGTCTTAGTCTGAGGTTAAAGCAGGATTTTTAAACTCTTGCCTGATTTTGAAATTGGGTTAAAATTGTTTGTTGAAAATGTTCAGAAATGTACGTTTTCACATCAGTCAGTTGTGATCAAGATGGATGTGTTTTAATGACATTTATGAAGATACTATTTTAAATATGTAATACCTGCTTTACCTTTTAGATAACGGCAAAAACATATTTAGTGTGTTTACTGTTAATGTAATATTCTTGAGCCAAACAGAAGAAGAGAAGCTCATTAATGAGTTTGTCCAAATCCAGTTTTTCCTTATTTTTAAAACACATTTACATTACTTCCTGGTTTGGAGCTTGTTCTCGACACATCTTCTCTTCAGAACTTTTTCTTGTTGGCGTCTGAGAACTATTGTGTGATTGGTCAGAAACGTGAAGTGGGCGTGGCTAATGCGGAAAAGTGAGGAGTTGTGTTCTTGAGTTTCTGGAGAAGAATGTCCAGGTCTGAACTAACGTCGTTCTTGTTCTTGTGGAGCATGTACCAGGATTTAAAGGCAGGACTCCAACTGTTGGAGAATCAGTCCCTTTTACCCAGATTCAGACTAATTCACCTGGACTTATGGCCCAGATTTGAGTTGGTTTGTGTTGTTTTTTCCGTCGAGGCTGTAGCTGAAGGTCTCCAGTCTGTTCTTGGACCTGCTCAGTACGTCTCTGAACTAACAATGGCCTTAAAAACACAGCTCAGACTTGTGTGTTGTTGCCTGAGCCTCACTTATTTCAACACTGTTCGTTCTGTTAAGTATTGAATGTATTTGTGCAGTTATTTCTCACTAAAGGCACTTGTGTCGGGCAAGTTGCATATTTCCAGTAAAAATCACAGCTTTTATTACGTAGAAGTCATTTTTGGAGATGGAAATTTGGTTAAAGGTTACAAAGAAATCATTGAAATAATAGAATCCTAAAATACCGTTAGATAAATTCCTAAATCTGTCATTTGTGGAGTAATCTTTGGTTTACACGGGTCATTGTTTCCCACTGAGAGCGTTACATAAATCCCACTGAGGGGCTTTACTGGACGGAATGAACCCAGAGACGGAGCCTGATCTGAGGAAGAGGAGGAGGAGGAGGAGGGGTCCCGCTGGAGAAGAGTATGATCCATCTGAGCTCTTTGTGTCGCTGACGGTTTTATGACGAGGCCCGCTGCTGGGGCTAATGGTTTAGTCCATTATCCTGAGAGAGCAGCGAGAGACGGTGACCCGGCCGTAAACACTGCACCGGAACAGACCGAGAGACACGAGAGACTCTGAGAGACTCTGAGAGACTCTGAGAGACTCTGAGAGACACCGAGAGACTCCGAGAGACTCCGAGAGACTCCGAGAGACACCGAGAGACACCGAGAGACTCCGAGAGACTCCGAGAGACACCGAGAGACACCGAGAGACTCCGAGAGACTCCGAGAGACACGAGAGACACCGAGAGACTCCGAGAGACTCCGAGAGACACGAGAGACACCGAGAGACTCCGAGAGACACCGAGAGACTCCGAGAGACTCCGAGAGACTCCGAGAGACACCGAGAGACACGAGAGACTCCGAGAGACTCCGACACAGACAGATGTTTAAAAAAGTATTAATTAAATAGATTCTTTCATGTCACAATCAAAGCTGATTCTCATCTGGTAAAACCACTGGATTTGAACAGGTTTTTGTTGGATTTGGACAGGTTTTAGTTGGATTTGGACAGGTTTTAGTTGATTTTGGACAGGTTTTAGTTGGATCTGGACAGGTCTTAGTTGGATTTAAGCAGGTTTTAGTTGGACTTGGACAGGTTTAGTTGGATTTGGACAGGTTTTAGTTGGATTTGGACAGGTTTTAGTTGAATTTGAACAGTTTTAGTTGGATTTGGACAGGTTTTAGTTGGACTTGGACAGGTTTTAGTTGGACTTGGACAGGTTTTAGTTGGACTTGGACAGGTTTTAGTTGAATTTTAACAGTTTTAGTTGGACTTGGACAGGTTTTAGTTGGACTTGGACAGCAGGCTGGTACAGAGAGGTGTGATGATCCGAGTGTTTTGATGCTGGTTTGAAGCAGAGTGGAGCTGGCAGCGTTCGTCTGGTGTTGGGTTCTCTCCAGATGTTGGTTCAGGTCTGTCTCTGTCTGGATCTGTCTCCTCCACAACAGCCCCCCGTGGACCCCAAAGAAAACCACATTAACTCCCACTGTTCTCAAAAACCTGTGTGTGTTTGAAATATATGGAACTCAAATGTGGCCCTTCAATTCATTTAGTAGATACTCGTGACACTTGGTTTTAACTAGATTTGAACAGGTTTTAGATGGATTTGAACAGGTTTTAGATGGATTTGAACAGGTTTTAGATGGATTTGAACAGGTTTTAGATGAATTTAAACGGATTTTAGTTGGATTTGAACAGGATTTAGATTGATTTAAACAGGATTTAGATGGATTTAAACAGGTTTTAGATGGATTTGAACAGGTTCTAGTTGGATTAGAACAGGTTTTAGTTGGATTTAAACAGGTTTAAGATGGTAACGATGGTGATTTTCATCTAAAATCTGGATTTGAACAGTTCCATTAAAACCTGTTCATATTCAAATAAAACCTGTTTAAATCCAATGCATTGAAGTACATGACAGTAACAACAAGGAAGTAATAAATAATACAAATGCACTCATTCATTCACCAGTGACAGACTCTAGGGGTCAGAGTTCATGACGGGATTGAACCAACCTCCAGCTCGACCTGAAGAAATAAAATACTCTGGTTTGTTCTGATTGTGATCGTTGTATTTGTAATTTTACAGATTTTAAACGTGTTTAGCCTCGACTTTAACCCGTCACTCCTCTGGATCCACAAATGAAAACATGTGACGTACGTTTTAAAAGTTGACTCTAAGTTGGCAGTGATTCAGATTTCTAAAGTGTTGTGTAAACTGTGAGAGGAAAAAGAGGAAAAAGAGGAAAAAGAGGAAAAAGGTCGAGAGCTTTATCTTTAAAAACATGCGTCTCTTTTGGTGACATTAAGTCTTTCCTGAATCACGGCCGCCCTCCTCGTCCTCCTCTAAACCTCGCGTCTCCGTCGGCCGTCGCTGTAATAAACTCGTCAGACGCCGCCTTCGGCCAAACCCGTCCCGAACAGATCCACGTCCGGCGGCCTCTTCCTCTCAATAATAAGGACGCGTCCAGCTGCGAGCGCGAGACGTGTCCGTCCTCCTCCGAACGGCGGCGACGGCGGCCGAGGAAAACCGCAGTAATTATAAAACTAATTACTAAATGCTGATGATGCCCACAGGCTTTGCATAACTAAATTTAGACTGGAAATTGCTTTGGGCTTTTCATTCATTTCCCTTCTTTCCCTCGAACGCTGTCACAACACGAGACGCAGAATAATCACCGAACAAACTATTACCGCGACACCTCTCCCTTTTCTTTCTTTTTTTTCTGGGAACAAAACCGCTCCGGGAGGTTTTTCTCTTTCTCTTCTCGTCGTCGTTGTTGTTGTTGTAGGACGTCGTGTCGTAAAGGCTCTAAATATCGAGGCTTGTTTCTGCTACAATTAAAGACAAATGCAAACAGAGTGTTGTCTGAATCTGTAATGTTCTAAAGTCTTTGGGGATTGTGTGTTTTTGTGTCTAAAGGGAAACACACAAGGCTTGTTTGATAAAATAGCTCTGTCTTGTTCCTGTAGTGAATCTGTCTAAATGAATGAAATGAAACAAAGAGATTTGTGAGAATAACTGATGGAAAAGACAATACAGACAAGAAAAAGCTCCATGTTTAGATTAGTTTACCTCATACTGCTCCAATAAGATCATTTTAATAAAAAAAACCATTTGACAAGATTGATTTCTTTTAAATGAAGCAGTTTGAACGTAAAGTAGTTTGTTTTTGTGAAAAGAAATGGAATTTATTATATTTATAGGAAACAGTTTTGACTTTTTAACAAACCATGTCTTTGATGGACTTTTTTATTTGTGTTATTGTTATTTTTTCATTTATTTGCAGAAACACTCAATCTTTTAAAAGCTGTCTGTTTATGGTCTGTAGGACGCAGCAGGTTTTACGTCGCTGCAAAAAGAGCTTTACTGAGATTTACTAAATGCTGCTGTTTATTGTAAAGTACAGACACAGGTTGTGACAGGTGTTAATGCCTGTGTTTGTGGGAGTTTCTGTTTTATCACAAAAAGTGATTTGATTATTGAGTATTGATTGTGGTGGCTGTTTTCTCTATTATTGGCATTTTACATCTTGCCCAGGGACTGCAGTTGGAAACTAGCTCTGTAGCTAACACTGGCACATTTACAGAACTGTTTATTAATGTGTACTGTCCCTGTTCAAATAAATAAGAAAAATAAAATAAAGCATGTAACACATTTGCAACTCACAAACGTTTAAGAGCAAACAAACAGTTGTGTCTGGACCGTTCACAAAGGTTTCTGTAAAGATCATGTTTGTGATTCAAACAGTTTAATGCTTGTTGTGGAGTCTCTTGGACAGATGCAGCTGTGAGACACTTTTTCAGTTCTCTGTGAACATTCCTGCTCAGGTTCTGTCCGTTAAGTGTCGCGGGCCGACAACAGAATGTACCGAGGTTTACGACTCGCAAAAGCAGTGAATAACGTCAAACTTTTACTCAAAAGCATGTCTCAACTGTTCAAGTCTGGTTCAGGAGGAAACAGCTCAGTTACATTACTTTGTATATTCCACTGTTGTAAATGCTCAAATCTGCCTGAACTTCTTCAAAAACTAATCTTTAACACTTTAACTGTAAGTCTTTTTCTTTATTTTTGTCTGAGACATAATGTCCCCCTCAAAGGATTACAGTTTTTGATCATCGTCCTCTGTCTCCCTCGTCCTGCTGCAGGTTCATGGAACATGTTTGTGATTCTAAATTGTGCTAAAATAGTTTTATTTGGAACATCTTGTGTAAACATTCCTACTCTCTTTTCAGTTTTGTTCGTTGGGTGTCGCAGGCCGGCAGCATTTAAGTTAGATTTATGACTTGCAAAAACAGCAAATAGCGTCAAAATTTTACTGAAAAGCATGTCCTAAGTGTTTGAGTCTGGCTTCAGTCAAGTCAGGTTCAGGAGGAAACACAGTTCCAGTTTGTGTATTTGTATATCCCACTGTTTTGAACGTACAAAGTCCACCTGAACCTCTTCAAAAACTAATCTTTAAAACTTCAACTGTAAGTCTTTGCTTCTTTTTTTTAAGTTTTTGATCCGGATCATCGTCCTCTGTCTCCCTCGTCCTGCTGCAGGTTCATGGAACATGTTTGATTCTAAATCGTGCTAAATGAGAATTAGCTTTATTGGCCAATTATATAAAAACGACCTTGAAATGTGTCTTGTATGATCTACTTGTCTCTTTTGCAGATGTTAGTCTCTAGGTCCATTCATAACAAACCTGTCTTAAATCAACTCTGAAGCTGTTCCCGTGTTTCTCTGGTGTTTCCAGTAAGTGTCCGGTCGCTGCTGTGTATTAATCACAGAGGGACAGTTGTGAAGGACGCAGGACCGTTTGGGCCGAGTCCGCCGTAACCCACTTATCCCCGGTCTAATGTCGGCTCTAATATGTTTACCTCTGATGGCTACAGTCAATCACGGCTCGCTCTGACACCGAATTAAAGGCGACATGAAAAGCCCCTGTTGAACAAAGTGGAGTATTTCCAATCAGGTGTAATTGGCTTGTCGCAGCCGGAGGTGATGTATGTCGGTAATTAGTTAAACAGCCCCAGTTTGTCTCAAAGGCACTCGCTTTTTTCTCATTTTTAAATTATTTTTCTCTCTCGTGGATTGCGTTTGCTTCTGTCGTTGCTCATGAATCAAACGCTCGAGTAAACCAAGGACCAGGAGGTTTTTTACTTTAACTGTCCATAAAAACAAATCTGATCGGGCTAAATATGTGATTTACTTGATAAATCCAGACTAATAGTAGAAGGAAAAGTAGAGCCCACACGATGCTTTTTAAATACAGATCTAATAGTCTGTAATAGCTGCTCCGACTCGGGTCAGGACCAGTCAGTTTTCACCAAAAAACTCTGAAGTCTGCCCCAAAAACTGAACTGGACTACTTTCTAAAAGGTGAAGCACTGCAGTCTGTTAACGATAAATAATCCTCAAGAAGACGAGAAAAGAAAATGGAGTACGTCATACTTATGTGATTTGATTTGAAAGGGTTTTAGATGGATTTGAACAAGTTTTAATTTGATTTGGACAGGTTTTAGATGGATTCTAATGGGTTTTAGATGGAATTGAATGGATTTTAGCAGGTTTTGGATGTTTTTGATTGGGTTTTAGATGGATTTTAATGAGTTTTAATTGGATTTAAACAGGTTTTAGATGGATCTGAACAGGTTTTAGTTTGATTTGGACAGGTTTTAGATGGATTTCAATGGGTTTTGGATGGATTTTAGCAGGTTTTGGCTGTTTTTGACTGGGTTTTAGATGGAATTGAACAAGTTCTAGATGGATCTGAACAGGTTTTAGTTTGATTTGGACAGGTTTTAGATGGATTTCAATGAGTTTTGGATGGATTTTAGCAGGTTTTGGATGTTTTTGATTGGGTTTTAGATGGATTTTAATGGGTTTTAATTGGATTTAAACAAGTTTTAGATGGATTTGAACAGATATATGTAGCAAAAATCAAATCCATCTAAAACCTAGTTAATTTCAGACGAGTGACATTAAAAATACTACATTTTAATGACTGTAAATAAAACATTGCCCAGTTGCTTAATAATCAAACTTTAGTTGAGTCTTCTTCTTTAAACGGTGGATTTTGTTTCTTTGCTTCATGAAAAACCAACAGAAGGACCTGTCTCCAACAGAATCAGATGAAGGTTAAATGTTCAGAGAAAGATGGAGGACATTTTTATGAGACTCAGAAAAAACCCGGAGTGAACGGCGCAGAGACAGAGCAGCGTTCGAGAGCAGTTATAAATGTTATTAAGAAACGTCTGTGGCGTTAGTGAAGCGTTGAGACGGAGCCACTGTTTCACGGCTCGACAAATACAAGCTCTCCTCCGTCGCTCCGCGGTTCAAGTCCAACCACGCTTTATTGGCAATTTCACCAAAACACAACGAACAAGAGTTTCTGAGGCCTTCGCTGTTTCAGAGATAAGAATAAACTATACATTTAATCAGGTCCGGACGCTGGATTTTACAAATACTAAATTCTTCTGTGCTTTTTAAACTGTTTAAAGAGGAATAACTGGATAATGCAGAGTGTTCATTTGTAGAAGCCTCTTTAATTCTGATGAAAAATCACAGAATAACATGAATTTAGAGGAAAAAAAACTAGTGGCTTCAAAGTTTTGAGAATAAATAGTGAAAAGGAGTGAAGACTTCTATAAACACTGTATTATTAAACAAATCAATGGAGATTGACTTTAACTGGTTCTGGTTCTGGTTAAATAGAAAAACGGTGGTGCTTGATGTTCAACACTAGATTTTTCATATTTTACCTCAGTCTGGTTCATGGTCTAAAGGTTTTTACTTTTAAAAGAAAACACAGAGAAGTAATCACTCAGTAGTTCTAGTTTTGTCTGGGTTTAGTCCTAGGTCTTGGTTTAGCTCTGCTTTGATTCCAATAGTCCACAATAAAATTAAAGTCCGAAATAAAAAAAGGGTTTTAGATGGATTTGAACAGGTTTTAGATGGATTTGAACAAGTTTTAGATGGATTTGAACAGGTTTAGATGGATTTGAACACGTTTTAGATGGATTTAAACATGTTTAGATGGATTTGAACAGGTTTTAGATGGATTTGAACAGGTTTTAATTGGATTTGAATGGATTTTAATTAGATTTGAAGGGTTTCAGATGGATTGAACAGGTTTTAATAGGATTTGAACAGGTTTTAATTGGATTTTAATGGATTTTAATTAGATTTGAAAGGGTTTCAGATGGATTTGAACATCTTTTAATTGGATTTAAAGAGGTTTTAATTAGATTTGAATGGGTTTTAGATGGATCTTTACTTTCAAATCTAAAACTTGTTCAAATCCAATTAAAACCTGTAAACATAAAAAGTGTAAATAGCATGTTAACATTCATCCAGTAATAACAGTCATTCATCTTCTAAACCCATGTACCTGTTAAAGTGGTCCTAGTTGTGTATTGACAGAACGCTGTGTGTTTGAAGCAGCAGTAAACTCCATTAAACCCTGAGTTACATCAGAGTTTTCACAGTGAAGGTGTTATCGCCTCCGTCAGCCTTATCTGCTGCATTCACATTTATATTTTTATTTATGGAAGGTGTGTGAAGTAAACAAGGTAATAACAGATCTGTGTTGCTGCTTAAAGACTCCAAAAGTACAGACTGTGTTCAACATTTGGACTGAAACTGTCCAAGATATATTCAGTTTCTTTATCTCTTTAGTTGTGTTTTATGCCTTTTCTGAAAGTGACACATAAGAAATAGTGACGACATAAACACACTAGTTTTATTTATTTATTTATTTATTTTCAATAGATTTAGACTTTTTGCTGCAAATAGGAATTTCATGACTGGATCTGAACAGGTTTTAGATGGATTTGAGCAGGTTTTAGTTTGATTTGAGAGGTTTTATATTGACTTTAACAGGTTTTAGTTGGATTTGAGTAGGTTTTAGTTGGATTTGAGCAGGTTTTAGTTGGATTTGAGAGGTTTTAGTTGGATTTGAGTAGGTTTTAGTTGGATTTCAACATGTTATATTTGGATTTGGACAGGTTTTAGTTGGATTTTAGATGTTTTAGTTGGATTTGAGTAGGTTTTAGTGGGATTTGAGCAGTTTTTAGTTGGATTTAAGAGGTTTTAGTTGGATTTGAGTAGGTTTTAGTTGGATTTCAACATGTTATAGTTGGATTTGGACAGGTTTTAGTTGGATTTTAGATGTTTTAGTTGGATTTGAGTAGGTTTTAGTGGGATTTGAGCAGGTTTTAGTTGGATTTAAGAGGTTTTAGTTGGATTTGAGTAGGTTTTAGTTGGATTTCAACATGTTATAGTTGGATTTGGACAGGTTTTAGTTGGATTTTAGATGTTTTAGTTGGATTTTAGATGTTTTAGTTGGATTTGAGCAGGTTTTAGTTGGATTTGAGCAGATTTTAGTTGGATTTGGACAGGTTTTAGTTGGATTTGGACAGGTTTTAGTTGGATTGTAACATGTTTTAGTTGGATTTTAATATGTTTTAGTTGGATTTGAGCATGTTTTAGTTGGATTTGAGCAGGTTTTAGTTGGATTTGAGCAGATTTTAGTTGGATTTGAGCAGGTTTTAGTTGGATTTGAGCATGTTTTAGTTGGATTTGATTACCCAAAGTTTGAAGCAAATCAATGAGGATCAATCGAGGAAACTGTTCTGAAATGTGTATTTTTTATGGAATGACTCCGTTTTCTGCTCAAATAATAAAACACTTCCGTCTGTTAAACTTTAGACTGTATTTAAAGTAACTTCATGAGAAAGTGAGTTCCCGTTGCTCTTTTCCACACGGTGCAGAGTGTATTGTTCAGCGATGATACGAGCTGATTCATTTCCAGAGCTGCTGCTGCTGCTGCTATCGATGCATCATAATTCTTTTTTTTTTCTGATCCGGAGCAGATCTGAGGCCAGTGTTCGGCTGAAAAATGGTGCTGTGTTTTCTTCACTTTATTTGTGTTTTATCAGAGAGAGATGCAGGCGGGAGATACCGGCTCCATTTACAGAACGAACACCAACACAAGTTCATACACTTCCTTTTAACACAGTTGGGAATCAGTTTGGTCACAGAACTTAAGTTTAATCAAGAGACAATCAGCCACTGAAGCTAACCTACTGAGCTAACATCCAGATGACTCCAGTTAAAACACATTCTCAATAAAACACATTAAACATTCTTATAACGACTCAATGAACTCGTAAAACATGAAGCTGCATCTATTGTAGAAACTCTATTTATTCAGTTTGTTTTGTTTCTGATGTTATTCTGATTTGTTTATTTGAAATTTATTCACTTTTAATATTGATTGGTCCTTTTCACGACAGAAAATCTACAGAATCTTTGAGTTTTGGGTGAAATGAAAGTGTACAGTTGTGTGAGTGTGAATGTATTTTTGTAGTTTTACCTTTTAAAGTGAGACTAAAGATTTATTTTATCTTTTTACATAAGTTTATTTCTCTCTTCAATATAATCCCCTCTTATCACTCGGCGTAAAGGTTGATTTAGAAAAATACAGACAGTAAACAGCACATTGTGAACATTTAGCTGCACGTCGAACGCTAGACACTGCAATACCCCAAATGTCCACCGGGGGAGTTGGAGACAGAGGGGGACAGTTCTGATTAAACTGGTTTCTCGTCAGTCTTTTGTGTCACAGCCGTGCTTCAGGAGTTCGAGTCACATTAAACCTGTAAAAGTCCTGAGTTCCATCCGTTTCTCGGGTTTAGCGTTAGCGAGCGGCGAGTCGGAGCAGCTCTAATTCTGTGTTCTGCGCTCGGCCCGTGATCCGGCTACATTTCCCACAGGACTCGTGTTTAACAGGCCGCTCTGTGTAACGGGGGCAGCTGCCGTGTGACGCTGACTAATGCGGCGCTGCTTCAGACGTGTTGGCGTTAATCGATTAGCGCCGCGGCTCCACACGACCACACGACCACACAACCACACAACCACACAACCACTCAGTCCAATCACACCAGACCGACTCTTTCTGCTGTTTCAATATGAAGTTGCTCCTCCGTGAGGTTTCCTTCATGTGACGCTACAATTCTTTAAATCTGTAAAAATAGTTTGCAAATTTAGTTCTTGTTCAATCTTAAAAATACATTGCATCTATTTATTTCAATTTGGGAAAAAAGAAAACTGAGTGAACGTTTAAATGGGATTATCTTGTGCAAAGCATTCTGGGAAACGTAGTTGGAGCGGCTAGAACGAGCTAATGTAATAAAAACAGAGATCGCAGCTGATTGCTCGTCCATTTAAGTATTAAATGACCTTGGTTGCGCTAGAGAATCCTTAAAACATGAAAAAGAAAGAAAACGGGCAATAAATGCATCAAATTGCTTGAAAACCAAGTCTTTTTTTTGCTCAAAAGACTATGAACCAGGACTAATTAATTCATTTTTTCCAATATGTTGAGGAAAAACAAAACATTACTCTTCTGGATCTCAGGAACCACATGTTGAACTTCATAATGAGTCCAACAGAAACAAACCTGTGAATAAGAAGCTCACAGACAGACGTTAGACAGTTGGATTGAAGAGAGTGAATAATTGGTCCAAACTGCGTCGGAGCTGCTCTGAAGCTGCTGTTTCTGAGATAAGACGAGATGTGGTACAGTACAACCGTGATGTATGGCCCTCATCCCGGCTCCAGACACCGCCCTGATACCAACGATCCAGAAACACGATAACGGCAAACTCACAACAGAGACTACTGCAATATCGGAGGAGGAGGAGGGAGAGGAGGAGGAGGAAGAGGGGGAGGAAGAGGAGGAGGAGGGAGAGGAGGAGGAGGGAGGAGGAGGGGAGAAAAAAAAAAAAAAAAAAAAAAAAAAAAAAAAAGAAAGAGAGGAGGAGGAGGAGGAGGAGGAGGAGGAGGAGGAGGAGGAAGAGGAGGAGGAGGAGGAAGAGGAAGAGGAGGAGGAGGAGGAGGAGGAGGAGGAGGAGGAGGAGGAGGAGGAGGAGGAGGAGGAGGAAGAACAGGAGGAGGAGGAGGAAGAACAGGAGGAGGAGGGGGAAGAGGAGGAGGAGGAGGAGGAGGAGGAAGAGGAAGAGGAGGAGGAGGGGGGGGGGGAGGAGGAGGAGGGGGAGGGGGGGGAGGAGGAGGAGGGGGAGGAGGAGGAGGAGGAGGAGGAGACATTCAGAAGTTCAAAGAGTAGAGTTTTAATTTCAATTTAATTCCATAATTTTGTGGAAGTTGTTGTAAGTTAATAATTCAAAATAATATTATCAATAATATAATATATCAATATCTGAAGTTCCTCTTTTGTTTTTTTGGTTCCTATATTTTTATCTCCAAAAACAAATCTCCAGAGACACTTCTAAAGACTCTGGGGCCCGGGGCCCGGGGCAGGACAGACCCTCGACACATTCTACATATCGACCCATTTTATCACAAATCACATGAAAAATATTTCAATTGGGCTTAAAAATAATTAAAAAAATCTTTATTTTTCTTCTTTTTTTTCTATTTTTTATAATTAAAAGCTTAGTCCAAGGATAATGACTAGTTTAACACTTAATTAACTTAATTGTTATTTGTCTACAGTTGAATTTAAATGTAAAATTAAAATGTTAAATTCTATATTTAATACTTGTTAAAATCTGTGTGAACATTACTGACTTTACAAACAGAAGCGTTCAGACTCTCACCTTTAAGTGATTTAAAACCAGTTTTAAGCAGAGTGTTCACTGCTCTCTTAAACACGATCTTTAACCTGTTCGTTTTGATTTGACTCATTAATCCGTTCCTTCTGCTGGAGGTAAACTCTCATCTTTTAGACGTGACACAGAGTCGTCTGTCGTTAAAGTAAACTCTGAACTGCCTCGACATGAACCTGAGACACTCATTTTGTTATTTTCTAGTTTTCATAAACGTTGGAAACTCAAATTATAATTGAGATTAAAAACTCCTACACTTTTTCTTCTGTTCATGAGAGGCAGAAACACAACAGAAAACAACCAGTTTAATTAGGTTTAATGAAGACTAGAATTATTACATGTGTCTAGATTTTACTGAAAACTTTAAGGCATTTAGTTTAAATTTGAAACCATCGACTCGACCCAATGATGAAACTGAATGTAATTAAAGCACAAGAGTCGACAGTGTTTTCCACCGAGAGGCTTTTAAACCTCACAGAACCATGTTGTATTTTCCGAGTTTGTCCTTTAAAAGCCTGCATCTGAGCACTTAGATCCCATAAACTCTGCTTGATTTCCCATTTGCTTTGATTCATCCGAGACTCTTCACTCTTCTTCTGATCAGCCTCCATCAAAGTCCATTTGTTTATGTTTTTGTTTTTTTTTGTGCTCAGAAATATGAAAAATCAATTAGAGATCAAAGCGTTGAGTGACAGGCAGCGGGCGACAGATTAATCAGCTTCTTCAGAGACGGAGGCTGCAGAGTGAACCTCGATTCTGCTCGAGTTTAGTCTCAAAGCGAACGACGCGAGGTTTTAAACGAGACGCCAGAGTTTAGACGAAGACAGCAGCTGTAATTAGTCCAGAGAAGATTGTCTTTGCAGAAAAGAGACGAGAAGAAGTCAAAGTGGTGTAAAAATATCCTCAAGAAGAATTAAAATCAGACCAAAACACACTGTTAAAAAATATATTTAATACTGTCAAATGTCCACAGTAAATATCTGTAAAAGTCAAAATAAAAATAGTAAATACACTGAATTAAATGAATAAGACTTAACAACAGATTAGTTAATAGTTAATATTTTGTTTAGTGATGCATGAAGAAAATATCAAATATAACCATTAAAATGCATCCATTTGGTAAAAGTAATACTGACCTAAAAATACAATAAATATAAAATTAAATCAATAAAAAAAAACATTGGGGTGATTCTCAAAAAAAAAAAAAAAAAAGAAAAAAAAAGAAAAATAAAGTGTTTTTTCTTTAGGAATGTGCGGCAGAAAAACAAAAAAATAAAACAAAAATAAACAAAAAAAATGTTATTACTATATGGTTTAATTTTTTATTTTTTCTGTAAATATTTTATAAATAAAATTAAATATTTCAGAGTGTTAGTGTGGACTGACTAATGTTGTTGCTCCACCTTTTGCACTTATTTTAGTTTATTGCTGTTTATGCTTCGTTTATTCTACGTCTGATTTTTGAGTCTTGTTTTTGGTTTGTTTAGACGTCACTTGAAAAAATGGAAATACCAAGGAAAATGTGGACATACCCTAAAAATATTTGTCACGAACCCCAGAACACAGATACACACCTTTTATTATTACCGTCTGTACATCTATTTAATGCTTCTGTGGTTTATTACACTTTACTGTATTCTCTCTAATGTAAATGCATTTTACTGTGTGCCTCTTGGTAATTACTGTAACACTGCAGCAGGAAACCTGATTTTCCCTCAGGATCAATACAGACTCTATTCCGATCTGCTCTGTTAAACTTATATTGCCGTATATTAAGTACGACTTCTTGTGTAACTCGGCGTTGGGAAAAAGATGCACATATTTAAACCAAATGAAGCTGATCTAATTCAGTGTCACAGTCAGATCTATGTTAAAGTATCATTTCTGTTTCCTGAAAAAGGTTGTGTTTGTGTGTTTCTGTAACAGACGGCCTCTCGTTGGGGAGTGTCATTAAAGAGCGAGCTGTGATTAAACTCAGTGAGGGAGCGTCATTAACAACACTGTAACAGTCTGGAGCTAACAAACGCTGCATGAAGGAAGTGTCAGAGCATCACAGTCCACAGTTCACCACAGTTTACAGCACTTTACAGAGGTTTACCGCAGTTTACAGCTTTTTACAGCACTTTACCGCACTTTACAGCAGTTTACAGCACTTTACGGCAGTCTGCAGAACTTTACAGCACTTTACAGCAGTTTACAGCACTTTACAGCAGTTTACAGCAGTTTACAGCGGTTTACAGAGGTTTACAGCAGTTTACAGCACTTTACAGCACTTTACAGCAGTTTACAGCACTTTACAGCAGTTTACAGCAGTTTACAGCGGTTTACAGCAGTTTACAGCGGTTTACAGAGGTTTACAGCAGTTTACAGCACTTCACAGCACTTTACGGCAGTCTGCAGAACTTTACCGCACTTTGCAGCACTTTGCAGCAGTTTACAGCAGTTTACAGCAGTTTACAGCAGAAGATGTGTCAAATTCTAGGGCAACAGGAAATTACAAACTAAACCAGGACTAGACCAGGACTAGACCAGGACTAGACCAGGACTAGACCAGGACTAGACCAGGACTAGACCAGGACTAGACCAGGACTAAACCAGGACTAAACCAGGACTAGACCAGGACTAGACCAGGACTAAACCAGGACTAAACCAGGACTAGACCAGGACTAAACCAGGACTAGACCAGGACTAAACCAGGACTAAACCAGGACTAAACCAGGACTAGACCAGGACTAGACCAGGACTAAACCAGGACTAGACCAGGACTAGACCAGGACTAAAACAGGTCTAAAACAGGTCTAAAACAGGTCTAAACCAGGACTAAACCAGGACTAGACCAGGACTAGACCAGGACTAGACCAGGACTAGACCAGGACTAAACCAGGACTAGACCAGGACTAGACCAGGACTAGACCAGGACTAGACCAGGACTAAACCAGGACTAGACCAGGACTAAACCAGGACTAGACCAGGACTAAACCAGGACTAGACCAGGACTAGACCAGGACTAGACCAGGACTAAACCAGGACTAGACCAGGACTAGACCCAGGACTAGGACCAGGACTGATTCACAGCAGTATTTAATGTTTGAATGTGGACAGAGATTTAGTTTAGTTTTGATGTACAACATTTATTAGAGATTTATGAACGGAACATTTCAAAATAAACATTAGAGTCAGACCTGGACCGAGCCTCCACACGAGACTAGACTTGGACTTGTTTCCCTCCAAACGAGACTAGACTTGGACTTGTTTCCCTCCAAACGAGACTAGACTTGGACTTGTTTCCCTCCAAACGAGACTAGACTTGGACTTGTTTCCCTCCAAACGAGACTAGACTTGGACTTGTTTCCCTCCAAACGAGACTAGACTTGGACTTGTTTCCCTCCAAACGAGACTAGACTTGGACTTGTTTCCCTCCAAACGAGACTAGACTTGGACTTGTTTCCAGGGATTTCTCAAACGTGGGCCGTGGTTTTGGGTTTTGGTCTGGACTCGGTCTGGACTCGGTCTGGGTCTGGTCCGTCCTGTCCCTCTGAGTCTCCTTCAGTAAAAGTCTCTGGCAGCGTCTGTTCGTCCATAAACCCGCTGACATTGAGACGTCTGGTCCCGTTTTAAAGCTCTTCCAGGAAACCAATGAAATCACCGAATCGGCCGTGGCCAAAAGCACTTCCTGCTTCCTGCCAAAACCCGTTAATTCATCAAACCCTGGGCTCGCAGTTCGGACGCACCGCCATAAATTACAGCGGTCCGCTCCGACTGTAAACGCCGTCCTTGAAAGTAACCGCCGTAGCTCCAAACTCCACCCGACAAACACCAGCCGTCTGAGCAGCAGGAGTAGTGCCTCTAGAGGAACGTGGAGGAATTACACCAAACTGGGGATTAAAAAAGGAAAGAAACCAAATACAAACCAGGACTTAACCAGGACTAAACTGGGTCTATACCAGGACAAAACCAGGTCTAAACTAGGACTAAACCAGGACTAAACCAGGACTAAACCGGGTCTAAACCAGGACTAAACCAGGACTAAACCAGGGTTAAACTAGGACTAAACTAGGACTAAACTAGGACTAAACCAGGATTAAACTAGGACTAAACCAGGATTAACCAGAACTAAACCAGGACTAGACCAGGACTAAACCAGGATTAACCAGAACTAAAAACAGGGACTAAAATAAAAATAAAACTCTTAAACCAAGTCAAACCAAAACCAAAGTAAAGGCCAGAACAAGACCAGGACTAAACCAGGACTAGAACAGGTCTAAGAGAAGAAACAGGACTAAATTAAACTGAGTCAAACTAAAACTAGAACAAACCAACATTAAACCCTGAAATACTGAAGGTAGAGAAAGTGGTTTAGAATCAGACTCAAGAATCCTCAACACAGTCTTTGTCAATCCTTTCTCCTGTTTGACAATTCTCTCGTCTCCTCTCCTCTCTCCTCTCTCCTCTCCTCTCTCGTCTCCTACCCTCTCTCGTCTCCTACCTCCTCTCTCCTCTCTCCTCTCCTCTCTCCTGTCTCCTCTCTCCTCTCTCCTCTCTCGTCTCCTCTCCTGTCTCCTCTCCTGTCTCCTCTCCTGTCTCCTCTCTCCTGTCTCCTCTCTCCTCTCTCCTCTCTCCTCTCTCCTCGTCTCCTCTCTCGTCTCCTACCTCCTCATCCTTCTTCTTCGTCTCGTTTCTCTGTTTCTCGTCAGATTCGGTCAGAGTTCATTAATTTTTACTGCGGAGGTAGTTTTCTCTGTGGACTCAGTTTAAGACTGACTCCAGATCAGTTCCAGGCTGTGGTTCTGGTGAAACCAGGTGAATCCAGGTGAAACCAGGTGAAACCAGGTGAAACCAGGTGAATCCAGGTGAAACCAGGTGAATCCAGGTGAAACCAGGTGAAACCAGGTAAAACCAGGTGAAACCAGGTGAAACCAGGTAAAACCAGGTGAAACCAGGTAAAACCAGGTGAAAGACGAGACGTGGCGTCATTTAAGGAAGAATTAAACAAGAATCTGAACGAAGTGTTGAGTTTTCTTATTGAAATCCGTCTGGTCCTGATCCTGATGAAGACCATGTGATTTCTCGTGAATTGATGCATGTTTGGAGCAGAGTCGCTGGAGTTCTGATTATTTGTGGTGTGTTCAGGGTCTGACGGTCGTTGTGGCTCTGATCGGATAAAATGACCTAAAACATACAGACAACATTACCCAACTCTCCTGTTGTGTGTATGTTTGTTGGAGGTTTGAGAGTGACATTGAGTCGGTGTTAATCCTGGAGTCAGTCCCAGTGGGTCCTGCTCATTCACCGCAGTCGGCCTCCACTCAATTAACACTTCAGTGAGAGTCGGGCCTGCTCCGCTCTCCTCGGGGCTCAGACCTAATTACACCGGGGCGCTCCCCGGGGCCGGGACGGGCCGTTTCAGGGGGTCCACGCTCCTCCGGGTCCAGCTGTCATTTTTACGTCTGTTGTTTGCCGATCGATCGAGAAAGTACAGACTTTAGACTTGAGACTTTATTATCTGTTTGTGGATGTTCTAGCTTCAAAGGAGCAAAGTAATTAGACACAAAATCAACTTTAAATGACCTAAAACTTCAGCCAGAAAAAGAAAAACATGACTGTGCTTCTCCTTCTGTAGTTTGCTCAGTTTGTCTTAGAGTTTTATGCATCTTTAAATGTCCATTTTGCAAAACACAAGGATGAACAGAGATTTAAAATGAGTTTAGGGGCTTTGTTTTGAAAGGTTTGTAATGTATTAATGTGGTTTAAAATCAATTCTATATTTGTGGGTTTTTCATTGAAGTTTAGCTACATTCCAGGAAGTTTAATAGCTGCAGATAGTGAAAATAGTGTAGTGTATTTTCAGCTGAATATGTCTTTTAACAGAGAAACAGCTGAAAAAAGAAAAGCATCAACAGAGAAAAGGGAGGCAACGTAAAACAGAATACAGAAAAAAGGCAACTAGTGGAGCTTTAAAAAAGCTCTGGTCTCTGGTCTGGTCTCTGGTCTCTTTCTGGTCTGGTCCGGTCCAGTGTGGGCAGGATGTCCCTCGGTGTGTCCTCTGGTGTTGTCCTTCTCTGTCTCTCAGCGTCTGGCTCTGGGCCGACTGGAGATGAATATTATAGAAACTGAAGCGACTCGGAGACGATTCAGACGTGAGTCAAAAACCAGGACAAACCGGGACAAACCGGGACAAACTGGGACAAACCTGGACAAACCTGGACAAACCGCGGTGGTTCAGGGCGACTCTGGTCCAACCAGAGACGGATGGAGCAGTCATCATCTCTGTTACCGTTAGTTTAAAGGTGCAGTGTCAAGTTTTGTTCAACCAGATCCACTCAGCTGATCAGTCAATCAATCAATCAATCAATCAATCAATCAAACTTTTAGACAGCACTTTTCTTACAGCTTAATGCAACTCAAGGTGCTTCAAAAATAAAATAAAATACAATATTCATATCAGTGTTGGCTTTGTTTCACTGTATCTCACTGAAATAGAACAGAGTAAAACAAGTGTAATAAAAAATAAATAAATTAATAAAAATAAGTGAGACAAAAATCCATAAAAGCCAGACTAAATGAATAAGTTTTGAGGAAATTTAAAAATTCAGAAAAAATAAAAACCCTTGAGTTCATAAATGTCTTCAACATCATGTTAAAAGTAAAACATGAGTTGATCAGAAACACTGATCAGTTTGTCCAATTTTTTTCAACAAATAAATGCTAAAAGTGTTATTTCAAGGTGAATTTATTCTGGAATATGTGTAGTTTTATTTAGATCATGGTTAGAGTCTACAGTGCATTGAACAAAGTTATTAGAACCAACCAAATCAACAACAGTCACATAAATGTCATCAAGTGATAAGATTCAGCAGAGAAATGCTCTTATTCTGAAATCCTGTTGGTATTTCCTTATGTCCTTGTGTAAAACCCATCTGAATCTTTTATTGTGAAGGTCTGGTGTGGCCCGGGCTGTTTCCTGTGTGAACCATAAGTCTCTGAGGCCTGTTTAAAAAGTCATTAACGAAGCACACAATGCTTTTAATTAGTGTCTTTTCAGAGCGTTTCACGAGTGGCTGCTCAATAATCTATGAGCCTTTTCTCTCTCGCTTCATTTTAAACCAACGAGCCTCTCCAAACCTTCAACAATGGCTGCTCTCCACATTTCCTCACATTAATACAGCTCTATGCTCCATAAAACACTGGGATATACTTGAATATTTGAGATAAGTGCAGACATTTAACGTCCACTTGCTGCAAAAAGGACTGGGTTTAGAAAAGAGTGAGATCAAATAAAACAAAAAGAAACAGACTAAACGGACCAAAACCTGGACTAAAACCTGGACTAAAACCTGGACTAAAACCTGGACCAAAACCTGGACTAAAACCTGGACTATACTAGAATTAAAGAAATAAAAACACGACTAATCCAGAAGAAACAGGAACAAAGGAAAGACTGAACCAGGTTTAAACTAAGACTATCAAGGCTAATGTAGGACTTAAAAAAACAAAAAAAGGAGTAAATCTTGGATTAAATCAAGGCCAAAACAAGACTGAACCAAAGCTAAAGCAGGAAATAACCCAGCACTAAATCCATGACAAAAAGAATAAACCAGAACTGAACCAAATACAAAATCTAGACTAAACCCAGGACCTCATTTAACAGGGACGAACTAAAGCCAAAGATTAAATATCAAATCTGGTTAAAATGAGGAGAAAACTAATATAACCAGGACTAAACAAGACAAAGCAAGAACTAAAATCAAAACAAAGACAAGAAACAAGACAAAAACTGGACTTGACTTCAGATTAATGCAGAACTTAACCAGGTCTGAACCACTGTGTGAGTAAAATCAAAAGTAAATTTCATTCTAAACCTATTTAATTATACAAACAACCATAACTAAGAGCAGGTCCAAACTGTTATTAACCTAAAAAATCTGCATAAAATAAGTCTCATGGAATAATCTGAAACATAAACCTGGACTAAACCTGGAATAAAGACTCATTAGGACACGTTTGAACCTTTTCTAATGTCTTTGAGGAAGTTTGAACAGATTAGAATTACATCAGAGTTTAAATAAACCGGTTCATATGAAGGTTTTTGTTGTTGTCAGCGTCGTGAGTAAAACAGAGGAGACTGAGTTTGCCTCCAGCGTCGCTCTGAGCGTTCAGCTGCTCTGTCCAAACCTGAGACACTGCTTCAGTCCAGACGGGACGCAGACGCAGACGGGACGCAGACAGGACGCAGACAGGACGCAGACAGGACGCAGACGCAGACAGGACGCAGACAGGACGCAGACAGGACGCAGACGCAGACAGGACGCAGACAGGACGCAGACAGGACGCAGACAGGACGCAGACGCAGACAGGACGCAGACAGGACGCAGACAGGACGCAGACAGGACGCAGACAGGACGCAGACAGGACGCAGACGCAGACAGGACGCAGACGCAGACAGGACGCAGACAGGACGCAGACAGGACTCAGACAGGACACAGACAGGACGCAGACAGGATGCAGATAGGACACCAACGCAGACGGGACACAGACAGGACGCAGACAGGACGCAGACGCAGACAGGACACAGACAGGACGCAGACAGGATGCAGATAGGACACCAACGCAGACGGGACACAGACAGGACGCAGACAGGACGCAGACGCAGACAGGACGCAGACGCAGACAGGACGCAGACAGGACGCAGACAGGACTCAGACAGGACACAGACAGGACGCAGACAGGATGCAGATAGGACACCAACGCAGACGGGACACAGACAGGACGCAGACGGGACACAGACAGGACGCAGACGGGACGCAGACAGGACGCAGATAGGACACTGATGCAGACGGGACACTGATGCAGACAGGACACTGATGCAGACAGGACGCAGACAGGACTCAGACAGGACTCAGACAGGACGCAGATAGGACACTGATGCAGACGGGACACAGACAGGACGTAGACACGCTGTATTTCTACTGTAGGCTTTTGTTTTGTCGAAATTGAAAACAAAACAAAAAAGTGAAAAACTGTTCTTTGAATTTAGGTAAAAGAGAAAAAAAGTCTTGGAAAAAAGACATTTAAAGCTTCACCGAACAATAAGTCGTGGAACTGGAGTTGTTTTGTCTTGGATTCTTAAAGTTCCTTTGAATTAATGGAATGTAGCAAATAGTTTTTCTCTTTCAGTTTAAACAGACTGTACCTGGTATTGTTTCTTCTAGTGGTTCGTTTAAAGCAAAATATTCTGTAAAAGCATTCATTTGTGAAATTACACATGCTCCAAAAAGGAGCGCTCCCATTGGTCGACACTTGTCACATGACGTTCCAGGAAGTTTAATAGCTGCAGATAAAGTGTATTTTCAGCTGAATATGTCTTTTAACAGAGAAACAGCTGAAAAAAGAAAAGCATCAACAGAGAAAAGGGAGACAACGTAAAACACAGAAAAAAAGGAAAAAAGCACATTGAGCAGCATGTCCCTGCTGGGCTACCGTAGCTGTTGGATTGTATGTTTTGTAATAGTCAAAAGCATTAAAGCCAAAGTCAGGCGACAAAATCAAGAGATTGTGGATAAAGCTCCTGAATTTGAAAACTTTAAAGACAAAGTTCTATTTTGGGTTTGTCCAAATCAAAAGCTGCCCCAAGAAATAATTAAACCAAAAAACTAGAAAAAGAGAACATTACTTGAGTTCGGCTGCAGCTCCAACAGTTTCACTCTCGGCTCAGACCGGACTAAACCGACGGAGACCGCGCTGGTATTCGTGCCCTGAGGTGGTTTTGGTTCTCTCCCCGAAGACCTCATTAGTCCAGATCTGAACCGGGCTGTCGCTTCACGCCGTAACGCGCCGAATTAGGATCAATTAATGATGTAATGAAAAGCAGGGATTTAAAGATGAACCGAGACAGAGACAAAAAGAGGAGAAGGAGCCGGGGCTCGTGGGAAACGGGGTTTATTTGTGGAAAAATAATCTTTGACGACCTGGAGTTATTTATCTGGAAGCAGCGAGTGATGCAACACAGTCACTTTTATGATTACAGTGAAATAAAAGTAGGTTTACAGCAAAGAATTATACATTATTTTGCATTTATTTGGACGCAGACGACCCACAAACACTGAAGATTCTCTGAAGAAACTAAAGCATCATGATCTGGATGTTTCTCAGACTCTGGAGTTGGGTTTATTTATCTCACTCCAGGATCATGCATCAGTTTGAACACATCCAAACACTTTGTCGAAGAGAAAATACTCCTGAAATGTTGTGTTTGAACCAGACACTGATCCAAACACAGCAGTAAGATCTTGGTTCAGAACAAGACTGAACTTAATCCAACACAAAACCCATAAAATCAGAGAAACAGAGAGTGTGGTTTCACTTTTTACAAGAATTTTGTAAAGAAAAACAGCCTAATATTCTTTTTTTCTTCACTTTCTGTAAAAGAATCACACATTTGTTCACATTTTGATTTGTTATTGAATGTGCAGTGTTCCCAAAGCTTTTGTGTGAATGAAAATTAAAGATATAAGGATTTTGAGCTCTACTTAAGTTTTTAAACACACTGCTGTCATTATGAACACAGCTGTATGAGTAGGAATTGTTTTGTGTAGTTCTCTCTTGACGAGGTTCATTATTAAGTGGAGCTTGCTACTGCGGCTCGTCGGGTGAAAACTATATTAAATAAAAACATAAAAGTGTGGAATTGGCTTTACACAGTAGGATAATTTAAACCATTTAATTTAAAGTCTTGATTTAAACAGAGTATTATAGATGTCATAAACAAAAAGCAACATATAAAAACAAGGCAACACTCTTCATTAACCATAATAAACCTGGTTTGAACTCGCCTGAAGCCATCTTTATTCTTTTTACATTTAAATAAACTAAGTATTCGCCCTAACGGCAAAAAAGTGACATCACAAACTCAGTCTGTTTTATGAGTGATTAAATATTTAAAGCTGTATTCCCTGTTCTTTGCTTGTGTTTGTATAAATTAAATAAATGCAGACAGGGACACAACTGATATAAAATTGACTTTTAATAGAGTTTAAAGCATTGTTTTTTTCAAAGTAAGGCTCTGGACAAACTGGTTTCATTGTGGATTACACAGAATGGACAGAAAAGTCAAATATTTTGGATAAATAAATGTAAAATGTAAAGTGTAAGAGGCTAAGATCTCGCTGGATATTCTTAATTTACTTGTTTAGGTCCGTTTGAGTCCCTTCTGCTGGAGATAACAGAGTTAACTTCATCTGTTTTGTTTGAGTCTGGAGCCTCAGACACCGACAGTGAGACGGTCTTCCCCGAGGCTAACGCCGCGTCCGTCTGTCGCTCTCGACTCTCAGCCTCTTCGCTCGACTCTGGCCTCGGGCTGAAATTTTACCGAGCGATAAAGCTTTTCTGCGGCGTCTGCGGCGAGTCTCTGGAGGTGAACGGGCTCCGGATAAAAGCCCAGACAAAAGAGAAGCGCCGTTTAATACAGTGCTAATCACTCACCGCTAACTGTTCCTCGCTAAGAATCTGAAGGAGCTGGAGAAGGTTCGGAGGAGCAGACGGGAGCCAGTAAATGTGTGGAAATTTACGACACTCAAAAGGTGTTTGAGGATTTTAACGCTAAGCTAAGTGAGTCAAAAGTGCAGGTTGCAGTCGTTTTTTATTCGAGGACGTAAACTAAAACCAGTGAATAAGACGTTTTTTAGGCGACAAAAGTGACAAAGGGAAGGATACATACAATTTTGGATATTCCAGTGCATTTTAACGTTCACTATGAAATCGTAAAAAGCCATGTTGAAGACTCTAATAACTCCCTATTGTCTGTCTCTGTCATTTCTTCTTTTGTTTGTGACATGTTTTATTGTGAATACTTCTGTCGTAAAGAGAAATGCTTTGATTTAAACAAAGGCTGGACACTTATTTTCTGTTGCACTGGTTCCATAATATCATTAATATAATCAGCACACTTCCACACAGACATTTTATACATCCATTTGATCTTAATTTCATATAAATCATAAACAAGGGTCAGATCACTTTCGTAGGATGACCATGTGTCCCTGTTTGATTGGGACTGTCCCACGTTCACTCTCTTTGTCCAGTGTCCAAACAAATATCTGTAAAAACACTAATATGTCTATTATATTATTATCTATAGACTTTTGTTGCTTATTATAATATTAATATCTTTATATTTAGTCTTAAGCTTTATCAGAAACATATCTCTAATGTGCTGAGGTCATGGTCTGAGGAGGTTTTAGTTGCTTACGTTCAAAAGCACAATTGCAGCTCTGGTTCTGTTGATGTAAAACATTGGAATAACCATTGTTTTAATTTGAAAACACTTTTTTCCATCTGTCAGTGGGTTGTGTTCCAGTTTGGAGGTTTAGGAACATGGTTACCCTTCACCTACTAAACATTTATTTATAATGTGTATGTTTTTCCTCAGTGGATAAAGCGCTAACAAATGCTAAATGCTAACAGTTGACCTTGTGCCTCACTCCTGACTCTGACCTGGTTGCTCTTGTCTTGTGCCATGTTGTCCGTCCGTGGCTCCAGGCTGTACTGTGTGTTTCTGTAACTCCAGGCTGTACTGTGTGTTTTTGTGACTCCAGTTCGTAGGCGGGTGTTGTGTTTGAGTGTGTCCGAGTCTCACCGGTCTCTTCTGTCCTGTCCTGTCTCTCTTTTTCTCTCTCCTCTGTGTTTTATCGGTGTTTTGGCCGGTGTTTAGCCATCGGAGCGCAGAGGAGGAGGAGTCCCAGCGCCGTGGCCTCGGAGATCTTCGAACCACACCTGGGCAGCCACATCCTGCAGGTAAGACACGGGCTTTTGTTCTGGAAACTCAAGAGAAAGCTGCTCTGATCAAAGTAATGTGAGCGAGGATGAACAGTTCAATATCCAAACATGTTGTGGAACAGTTTGGCTCAGTTTGGTTGAGTTTCTCCTGAAGAGGCTTGTGTTTCCACTGAGCTGTGTCCAGAGAGACGTCTGCTGAGACTAAAGTCTGTTTCTGTTTGAGACAGAAATCAGATTTGAGATGGAAAAAACTGGAAGTGTTCCCAGTAATTAATATGACGTTGAACAATCTTTGAATGTCGTGAGGCTGAAGGCTGCTGCAGTAACACTCTTTCCTGTTTATTCCCATCTTTTTAAACCTTTAAATTCACCAAATGGACATAGGTCTGATTTAGAAAATATTAAATAAAACCATGTAGGACTTTTATTGGACAACCACAGATTTAAAAACTGAAATGTTAACATTAGACAAAGAAACACAAGAATGCAAATAGCATTTCTGGACAATGCTGAATACTGTTACATGCACTTTACTTTTGACTTTTAATCAATATTCAATAGTTTATTGTAATTTCAATAAAAGCATTGATTGGAATTAGTCTTTGCTCATAAAAAATGGGCAACAAGAAGGACAATACAAGCCTCAATTAATAAATACATAATTTAAATGTCATTCAATAAATAGAAAATATAAAAAGATACCAGATTAAATACAATACATTAGTTAAAAACTGTCAGAAACAGAGACGTCACAAGAAACAAAAGTCTGTTTCAGTTTCCTCCTCCTCCTCCTGGAGAGTAGGGATGGAGGTACAGCTGTAAACTACTGCAGTAAATAAATAGAGCTGCACCAGTTCCCTATCATTTATGGACTATTTAATGTCACAAGTTGTGCTCCTGTTTAATGCAGTGTTGACGATGAATGCAATGGTTTTAGTCACAAAGCTTTTTCATTTGGAAAGTGGACCACACTCAGGATCAGGGTCTGAAGTGTCTCAAAAGTAGAACTGTAGTTTTTAATGACACTTCAGACCCTTTTTATTGGACCTGCAGTGCTCCAGTGGAAACAAGGCTTTACATTAAGGTTTATCCTTCTTCTTCTTCTTCTTCTTCTTCTTCTTCTTCTTCTTCTTCTTCCTCTTCTTCTTCCTCCGACAGAGTTTCACATCCAGGTTTTGTCAGGTCTATAGTGTTGCCAGTTGAGGCTAAAATGTCAGCGTTCTATTGCGTCATGTAGACTCCCAGATAATTTCTCTAAGATTTTGTATCATTTTGCAGCAGAACCATTCTCCCCTTTGAGCTTCGGAGCTAAATAATCCCTGTTAATGCACCTTTACCACATTAGCGTCGATTCAGCCTCAGATTCATCTCCCGATTCTCCGCCGCAGCCGCTTCATTTATTCCTGAAAATCCAGCTCGGGCGTCTTCCAAAGGCTGAATTATTAAACGTTATTATGAAAGCGTGATAATGGCTGGAGTTATCGCTCCCTGGGGTGTGTGTAGTTTTAATCCTGAACATGCTCCAGTCCTTATCTGTTTAACATACAGCCCAAAGGCGCCGCTTTTAACATCCAACATCACACGCAGCGATGGCATCTCTGTCTCCAGCTCTGTTCCTGATACGAACCAGAAACAAGTTTGTTACAGAGTGAGGACAGAGATGTTGGTTTATGTGAGAGCTGTAGGTCTGTGTTTACGTGTTTAGAACAGGATCTACATGTGGGAACTGACGCGTTGGATGAACGTTCACTGATTTTTCTGGTGTTTTTGTCACACGCTAATTTGTAAAATGGCAGAACAAAGGACTCCAAATGAATGACACAGGCTCAGGTCGAAGGTCGTTGCGTATCCAGACGTAGGCTCGACGTATTCATGATGCAGAGCCCCAAAAGTGAGCTGCGATGTGTAAATTACTGCTTGGATCATGGGTGTGTAGTTGTTGGGTCATGTGATTAACCCTCCCAGTCCCTTGATGTTTATTGCGTTTTTTAAATTTAAATTTTTGCATAACTTTGGTTTTGTTGATGCTAATGGCATAACATTTGGCCAAGTTGTGTATTTCAGGATTAATTTAAATTTTTCTGTTTACTTTCCTGTTTTTTTTTTTATACTCTACCATTGTAATGTGATTTCCATGTTTTTTTTTTATTTCCTGGTGGTGAAATCCCTTAATGTTTTCATGGCAACCATTAAAAAAACATTTTTATTTATTTATTTTTTTGTGTCCTAGGGTCTCAGGAGCAATTTATTTACAAGCGACTCAGATAATAAACCCTTTTTCCTTTTTTAAACATAAACAAAAAGACTTTTATGGCTAAAACTGGCATTTAAGGAGATACAAATTCAAAAAAATCATAAAAATTTGTTATGTATGGTGAGGACTGGCATTATTAATATATGTTGACACATAATATTTCTATGGCAATCTTTAAAAGAGCGTTATTTTTTGTCGAAGGGACTCAAAATAAAGAGTTAAATATAAATATAACATGAAAGCACATTCTCAAGTGAAAGATTTATCAATAGATACTGATCAAATCAAATTTTGGTATAAACTGAAATGTTTACTGTTAATTAATGACATCCCAAAACCAGAAGCAGGTCTTGTATGAATCTGTGCTGCGCCCTCTAGTGGACTGGATGAGTAACAGAATAACAGTGCATCTGAGAACCAATAATTCTACATTAATGATATGGAAATTATATCAAGGTATTGTATGTGTCATTTTCTATTTGCCGTTCTTCTATTATCCCGTCTTCGTTCCCTTTTAATTCTCATATGTGTGAATGTCCCCCCACAGACAGTGATCCAGGTCCGTGTGTGTCTGTTTCCAAACCTGTAAATCTCACTTTATGATTATGCGTCTGATTATTCAGATCCATGTGACACCACTGAGGCTTAGCTCTGACAAACTCACAGCTTTTTAATCTCCTGCTGCTCTTTTCATCCTGTTATCTTCAACACAAACTGAAAATACAACACGTCTTTGCTTCAAATGTTGCTGCCCAAAACAAACATGATGCATCCAAATTCATAAATAATAGTGTTTATTTTTCTATTTACACCGGTCGGTACAATGAAGTGACAAAAGAATGTCATTATTTCATTTGATAATTTTTCTGGATAAAACAAAAGGCAGGTTGAGGTGAAGGATGGGACAAAATCAAAACTTTGAATCACTCATATATATATTTTTACGGGGACTTTTGGACAGGAAATTTAAATAAAAAAAATAAAATGAATGAATGAAGGAAATATCTCAAAACTGTACTTAATTAATTTGCGTTTCCCTAATTGGTCTGGACTAAAAAGGCTTAAACCAGAGCTAAACTAAGACTAAACCTTTCTAACTCAGTTTATTTTTGATGTTTCCTGTTTGTTTTACGCATTTGTGCCTCTCCTTGACTCATAAATTGAACGACTGATAACAAAGTTTCCCCTCGGACTCATCTTACAGATTCACTTTGCTCTTCCAAACCAAAACGACCTGACTGTGCTTGCTCCACTTGTTTTGTGGTTTGTAGCTGTATTTGTATTTGTTCTGAGCATTTGATGTGCTCGGTTGATGATGAAGATATGTATTCTTTAAACGGAGGAGAAAAATCTGTTTATAAAAATATCCATGTGGCCACGGCCTGAGTAAGCTTCAGTGTAGGTTTGTGCCTCAGGAAATGAAAGGCTGCAAAAATTGAGTTGAAATTTGTGCAAGGTGCAATAGTCATATCACTGCTAGGATTGTGTTGTTGGGGTTTTGTTTTTGACATGGCGTCTATAAATAAATAAAAAATCAAAAAGCAACCTTGTCTCTTCTGGGACACTCCTTCGATCAACTGTGGAAGCCTCACTTCTGAAACTGACCCGTCTCCTTAAACCTTAAAACAGAAATAACAATTCTGACGAAGGATTTACATTAGAAACATAAGTTATTTGGTACATTATATGTGCTTTACCTAATAACCCTTGAGGTGGACAATAAAGATGTTGTGATGAGTTCATATTTAACTGTACATAAATATAAGTAGCCTTTTATTAATTAAACCACTGTAAGGTTCTTTATTTAGTTTTTTTGGGAGAGACAGGCCACAGCTGCAGTCCTTGTTCTGGTCTGTCTTTAATCTTAAATCTCCGTCTCGTCTCAGAGCCTCAGCCTGTTCCTGTCTGCTTCCGCTGTGCTGCACATCCTTCCACCGTGTGATGTTAACACCGTGTTACAGCCCATAATAACACCTCGCTGTAATCCCTCTGGGGTCGCCATGACAACAGATCCACATCAGATTAGAGCAGGCGTGAGATTAGAGCCGACACTCACCTGCGCAGGTGTGGGCCCCTCTTCCACATGTTAGTTAACCATCAGTGCTGCTCAGTGTATGACATACGTGTGTGTATGAATATATAACATGTGTGTGTGTCCTCAGTGTGTATAACATATATGTGTGTGTGTGTGTAAAATATAAATGTGTGTGTCCTCAGTGTGTATAACTTGTGTGTGTGTGTGTATGACATATATGTGTATGTGTGTATAACGTGTGTGTGTTTGCATATAACATATATATATATGTGTGTGTGTGCGTGTGTATATAACATATGTGTGTGTCCTCATTGTGTATGACATATATGTGCGTGTCCTCAGCGTGTATAACATATATGTGCGTGTCCTCAGTGTGTATAACATATATGTGCGTGTCCTCAGTGTGTATAACATATATGTGCGTGTCCTCAGCGTGTATAACATATATGTGCGTGTCCTCAGTGTGTATAACATATATGTGCGTGTCCTCAGCGTGTATAACATATATGTGCGTGTCCTCAGCGTGTATAACATATATGTGCGTGTCCTCAGCGTGTATAACATATATGTGCGTGTCCTCAGTGTGTATAACATATATGTGCGTGTCCTCAGCGTGTATAACATATATGTGCGTGTCCTCAGCGTGTATAACATATATGTGCGTGTCCTCAGTGTGTATAACATATATGTGCGTGTCCTCAGCGTGTATAACATATATGTGCGTGTCCTCAGCGTGTATAACATATATGTGCGTGTCATCAGAGCTGGATCTCGCTGTACGACACACGGAGCTAAATTGGCCTCATTAATCTCCCTCTTAATTGATTGTGAGGAGTTTGTGGATGACATTTGCAGAAAGCGGCGAGGTTCGGGGCACGTCGTGATTGATTCGGCTCAAAGCGGCTCTAATGAATGCCACACAGTCACTTAGGCTCCGCGGCCGACGACACTCGTTTGAGAGAGATTAGGCCAGAGAGGTTGATAAGGCTTAATGAAGAGACCGAGACGGGACCGGAGCTCGCCACTTCCCGTCTTCATCTGAGGGAGCCACGCGCTAAAGATCGGGTTTGAGTGAACTTTAGAGGTAGATCTGAAGGGAGAATGTGGCGCTAATCATTAATGGACTTAGTGAATGGATTAAGAGGAAGCTCAAAGCTGGGAGTGGCTCTGCGTAATGATCGTTAACATTTTTATCATAAGAAACTGGTAAAACGAACAAGCTAACAACAAAACAGTAATAGAAAAGAAACACCAGTAGTCACATGTACAAAGAAAATTATTAGGTAGATACACGTTACTGTCCTTCAACGTTTACAGCTTTTCTAAACAAACCTTATTTCTACCCAAGGCCCTTTATTTGAACAAGTTAAGAAGTCAGTAAAAGTTTAAGCAGCTTCGACTTTATAAACCTCAGGACCTGTCTCTGAAGTCAATAAAACCCACTGGAACAGATGGAATAAACAGGTGTTGACTATTTTTAACTTTAGATTTTAACCTTCCAAAATGGTGTTGTTTTTTTTACTGAACGACCCCTCGACTAAAGTCTGCACAGTTCAGAAGTTCAGCTGCTGATGAAGAGGCTGCTTTGTTCAGTAAAGTTGAAAGACTTCATGTGGCGTTTGAAGATGAAGAGACGCTGACAGACGGACGCAAATCAAAGTCTCACAATTAGGCTCAAAGTGTGATCAAAATCAAAAAGTGATCAACAAAAAGACAACAGAGAAGTGTTTTGTTGTAACACCTGGAAGGACAGAAACTGAATTCCTGATTAGGCAACGTGGAAATGAATTTAGTGGTTACAAAGAATTAAAAAACAACATATATTTGAGAGCAAAACCTTTTATTTTGAAAGCATCACTGTCGTCATGTACAAATCCTCGGCGTGTTGTGGATATTTTCATTTTTCCGGCCGATCGTCGGTTCAGTGGCAGCTGTTTAAATGCCTCCGACTCAAACAGCTGTAAGGTGCCTCCGGTCGTCACGGCGACCGAGAGGAAACGAGAGACGACAGGATCGACTCCACTTCCTGTCAAACCGTCAATCAAACTGTCAGCCAATCAGTGTCAGCGCAGGTAAAGACTAATGACAGCACAATGACAGGGCCTGACTCCAGGTGCATTATGGGAAGGAGATGCTGAGGTTTATGAAATAAGAAAATGTAAGAACAACTGAAACCTGACTCTTTGATGTCACGAGTTCTGCTCCTGTTTAATGCAGAGAAGAATTTAGACAAAGAAGTGTTTGAAGAGAGCCGTATAATGTCGGGTGAATCAGGATTAATTTACCGCAAATGGAATGACATTACATGAACTTATGAAACATAATGTCATCAGAAATCAGTACAACGCCAGTAAAAAACAAGTAAACAACAACACAGACATTTTAGTGTTTGTCCAATCGGGAATACCAACTTTTTCTTAAAAACCTTTTCTCTTTGCATATGTTTGACTTTTTATCACAAAAACATAATAAGTTGAAAAAAGCCTTTTTGTTTTTCTTCTTTTGGCTCATGTAAAAATACAAAACTTTGGAAAATTTTGAAGTGTATCCATTTTTGTTTTGTTTAATTGAAGTGTTTGAATTAAATTATTGCATTGCATAAGCTAAAGGCTACATGCTAATATCCACATATGTTACACTGATCATCAGAAAACATGGAGGAGCACAATACTTTCTTTTAAAATCAAATATCCTAAACAAACAACACTAAATAATCTACATCTGAGCGACTGATTGTGTGGAAGAGAAACCAATAAAACAATTAGCTCAAGTTCTAGATGCAGCTAAATTAAATCATGCATTTCTTTGATAATGTCTGCTTCATTTTGATGCATTTTACATGTTTTTCATCAACGACACCTATCAATTTGTTGTTTAGATATATTTTATTTATTGGTCTTAGTTTGTTAGTTTGCCTATTTATTGTTGGTACGATAACAACAATAAATACATAGATCCTTCCCTAAATGAATATATTTGTAACGGGGGCATGACATGTAGGACTGAAGCTGAAAATGCCATTCCACAAAGGAATAAAAGAAAAGAATGAAACAATAAAAGCCAAAAATGTTGAATATATTCTGTATGGTAAAGTGAAATTAACCACAACATGTTGGAAGCAAATACAAGAAGTTCAAGTGGGATTTCACGTGGAAAAAAAAGGCAAATTTATAAAACAATAAAGTACAAATCCACAGAAAAACATTGCAGTAAAGCAGCAGAAACTGTTTATTATATTGAGTTATTACTGATGGAGTCGAGGCTGGTGTGAATCTCTAATTGTTTGATTTCAGCCGACTGTGCTCTTTAAACAAACTTATGCTAATGCTAACGGCGTGTGCTGCCCTCAGACCGGCTCCAGAGGGACTCGCACTGATGCATTCTGGGAGATTATTTCCTGGCTCTGCGCTGTGTCTGTCTGCAGCTGAATATCATTTGGATTTAATTAAAACGGACAGAGGACATGCTCCGGAGAAGTTTACAGCACAATACAGTTTAACACAGAGGATGGCGGCCATTTTGTCTGAACAAAGGAGAATAGAGACTGGGTTAAGAGTTGTCAAGAGTGTTTTAAATCTAATTACTGACTGCAAAAACAAACAAGTAGCTAAATTCAAAGCTTGCGTTGTTAATCAATTTTTAATGGGGCTAATAATTATTCATGAGATTGAACAAGAAGACATTGAGAACAATATATACTTCTGGTTTCTTTGTTTAAGCACTTTTTTAAGGTCTCTATGAAGATTTAGCCTCCAGGATTTGGAGACAAATAACAGACAATTTATGTACCACATTACTCCACAAAGAAAGTTTTTAAAATCTTAACACTGACTCTGATGAAAACGTCTGAGCCACAAATATACACAACTTTTATAACTTTAGGCGATAAATATCAAATAAAATACAATGAAGCACCAGGAACCAAAGCTTTTTAAAACCTTAACTTTTCGAATCAGAGGATGTTGTTTATGAATGAAATGAGAGACATTGCATTTATTCAAATCTCTGTTGATTATGTCGTCTCCAGAGTGTGTTGTAATGGTTTTTCTGATGTGAGATTAAAACTGACAGAGGACACTCGGTCTGGTTTAGGGTTGGACTCTGAGTGGACCTGGGGGGGTTTGGAGGATGGGGGGTGGTCCTGATTGCTGTCAGTCTCGGGGTCCGATGGGAGGATAGCTCGCTGTGACCCTTGACCCCCGGCTCGACCGACGTGAGGCCGATGTGAACGAGAGCTCGACCTTGAGACGAGAACTGAATTTAAAAAGAGACGGACTGAAAATGGACTGAGGCTCGAGAGGAAGACCAGACGAGAGGGTTTAGAGACGACTGGAGGGTTTTAGTCGGATTTTGTTCATGAAGACAACTGAAGTAATTCATAGTGGAACTTTTTGACCTTAGTTGTTTTGGGAAAATCATGGCTAATTCCAAAAATGTTGCTTGACTTTTAAAAACAAAGCACTAAACCAAGACTATTTTGTTTTGATTCATTGATTTGATTCAAGTCTTGCTCCAATTGACTCCCAAGACATTTCATATTCATAATGACCACAAAGTCATTAATAAAAGCAACTGACAAACGTTAGCCAAAATGACAAACGTTAGCCAAAACAACAGACAAATGTTAGCCAAAACAACAGACAAATGTTAACCAAAACAACAGACAAACGTTAGCCAAAACGACAGACAAGCGTTAGCCAAAACGACAAACGTTAGCCAAAACAACAGACAAACGTTAACCAAAACAACAGACAAATGTTAGCCAAAACGACAGACAAATGTTAGCCAAAACGACAGACAAGCATTAGCCAAAACGACAAACGTTAGCCAAAACGACAGACAAGCGTTAGCCAAAACGACAGACAAACGTTAGCCAAAACGACAGACAAGCGTTAGCCAAAACGACAGACAAGCGTTAGCCAAAACAACAGACAAGCGTTAGCCAAAACAACTCTGGTAAAACAACTTGGGTGATCAGAGGTCAGAGGTCGAATACATAATGTTGTTCTAAAACAAAGGCCGATAAAAGGAAAAGAGAAACAAAATGAGATATATTTCCTGCCAAAATAAAACATAATCCTCAGCTCACACAGTCTCATCAGATCTGTGTGTGAACGTGGAAGTGTGTGTGAAAGTGTGTGTGAATGTGGAAGTGTGTGGAAGTGTGTGAAAGTGTGTGTGAGCGTGGAAGTGTGTGAACGTGTGTGTGAACGTGGAAGTGTGTGAACGTGTGTGTGAGCGTGGAAGTGTGTGAACGTGGAAGTGTGTGTGAACGTGTGTGTGAACGTGGAAGTGTGTGTGAATGTGGAAGTGTGTGAACGTGTGTGTGAATGTGGAAGTGTGTGAATGTGGAAGTGTGTGAATGTGGAAGTGTGTGAACGTGTGTGTGAATGTGGAAGTGTGTGAATGTGGAAGTGTGTGAATGTGGAAGTGTGTGAACGTGGAAGTGTGTGAACGTTGAAGTGTGTGTGAACGTTGAAGTGTGTGTGAACGTTGAAGTGTGTGTGAATGTGGAAGTGTGTGAACGTGGAAGTGTGTGAACGTGTGTGTGTGAACGTTGAAGTGTGTGTGAACGTTGAAGTGTGTGTGAATGTGGAAGTGTGTGAACGTGGAAGTGTGTGAACGTGTGTGTGAACGTGGAAGTGTGTGAACGTGTGTGTGAATGTGGAAGTGTGTGAGCGTGGAAGTGTGTGTGTGTGTGAACGTTGAAGTGTGTGTGAGCGTGGAAGTGTGTGTGTGTGTCTGGGTTTGAGGAGGGGTCAGTCCAGTGTCATTTTCTCAAACAGAAAAAGAACAAAAGAACAAATGCTGATCTCATTCAGCTTTTATTCTTTGGGTTCAGTTCTCATTTTGGCTTCAGAGTGAGTTCTACTCTCTTCTTTTTTGGAGGTTAGTCCTGGTCATTGTTTCTTGAGCTAATTGTGAATTTTTGTCTTAGATTTAGCTCCGATTTTGTCATTTGAGTCCTGGTCTGGCCCTAGTCAAGTCCCTGTTGAGTCTGTTATTTATTTATATTCTTCTTCAGGTGTTTAATCCAGATGTAGTATTTTATTCCTGCTTCATGTCTTTATTAAGTCCTGGTTCGCGCGTTAGTCATGTTTGTCCTGGTCCTAAAAGTCAACATTACATTCACATTTTTCCTCTATATTGAATAACTACATCTCTGTGTCCTCTCAGATGCAGATAAACTGTCATTTGTGGAAAGAGAGACATACATTTGGAAACAGAGCAGCCGTTCCCCTCAGAGCCCCACGTATCCCACAATCCCCCAGGGCCCTGAACCCTCCAGCTGCTGCTCATACAAACCACACACATCTGTTCACACATGAAGCTGGACTAATGCATGAGTGAATCTGAAATCAGGAGGTGGTTCTGGTTAAATTAAACAGGTTTCTCTGGGACTGTAGTGATTTGTGTTAAAACAAGGACTAAGACTGAGACTAGGTTAACCCTGCACTAAACTGAGAACATGCACTGAGCCAATCAGTGCTGTTGAATAATTGAAATGTCTGCAGCCATTACTTCCTTGTTGACATCAGTGTCGACCAATGGGAGCGCTCCTTTTTCTGGACTCATTCTCTTCTGTAAATATCTGTATTAATAAAGTCTGTGTCTTAACGCTTTTATGTGATTAAACAGTTTTCCTTAAAAGCAAGAGCAAAATAACTCAACAGAAACAACCCTACAGTGAGTTAGTCCAGGTTTAGGGTTTATTTAGTTTTAGTTCCATAATCTCTACATCTTTATATAAACCTATAACTGTCTTTCTTTAACAGTTCATATTCATTTTCTGGTTGTGATTCCAGTTCTTCGTCTGTAAACTCCTCTGAGAGCTGTTTATTTCCGCTGACCTTCAGTCTTTGTCTCATTTCCACTTTCACAGATGAACCGTTATCGACTCTCGCTGTTTTTTTTTCTCTTGTTATGAATCTATAAGACTCTGCTCAATGTCTTTTCTCCGTTAATGATTTCAGACTCAGATTTCTGCTGCGGACTTGTTTTAAAACCAGACTCTGTTTCCACAACTAAAGACTAAACTGGAAACAGTAAAAACCAGGACTAAATCTAGCATTTAAACCAGACTAAAGTGGATTTAGCTCAGACTAAACATGGATTAAACCGAGACACACCAAGGTCTAAACCTGGTCTGACCACAGTAGACTAGTGTAGACTAGGACTACACAAAACCTGGGTTTAACTGGGACTAAACACAGACTAGACCAGGACAAAACCAAAGACTTATCTCAAGACCAAACCAGGACTAAAACTAGGTCTTATCTCTTTCCATATGGGACTTAACTAGGTTTTAACCAGATTAAATAAGAGCTAAACCAATGGGGACTAAGGCCAAGTGTAAATCTATCATTAAAACTAGAATAAAGAGGGTTTCGATTTTAATCTAATCCAGAATCAAACCTGGACTAAACCAGGATTAACTGAGACCTCACCGAGACTAAACCTTAGAATAAACAAGGAGCAAACATGGGAATAAAACATGACTAAATCTAAAACTGCACCAAAGAAAGATTAAACCAGGTCTAAACAAGAATTAAAGCCAAGTCTGAACCAACAAAAAAAGACTGCTCCCACAAAAAAAAACTGGGACTAAACCAGAGATAAAACCAAGACCAGGACCAAACCTTAAATAAACAGTATCTGGAATAAATCCTGTTCAAAACACTGCATTGATTAGAAAAATACCTGGTGAATCAAGTGAATTAGGTCTAAACCCGGTCTGAACCCGGTCTGAACCCGGTCTGAACCCGGTCTAAACCCGGTCTAAACCCAGACTGAACCCGGTCTAAACCCGGTCTGAACCCGGTCTGAACCCGGTCTAAACCCAGTCTGAACCCGGTCTAAACCCGGTCTAAACCCGGTCTGAACCCGGTCTGAACCCGGTCTAAACCCGGTCTAAACCCGGTCTGAACCCGGTCTAAACCCGGTCTAAACCCGGTCTGAACCCGGTCTAAACCCGGTCTGAACCCGGTCTAAACCCGGTCTGAACCCGGTCTAAACCCGGTCTAAACCCGGTCTGAACCCGGTCCTGTTCAGTCCCGGTGGTGTCTCTCAGCTGTCGTCGGCTCTAAACGTCTGATCAAACGCAGAGGCACGTCCTGGAGAAGAAAACAAACGCCTCCAGCCGCACTGCGAGGCGTTCGAGTGCAGAACCACGTTAACTCTCACTCCACAGACCGCGCTGCGTTCGAGTGCACGCCGAGAGTCGGGAGAGTGGGAACAGCAGGAGAGAGATATGTTCAAATATAAACTCCATCCAACGAAGACGAGAGACAGAAACAGACGAAAACAGACGAAAAGGCTTAGACTGAACAGATTTATCCTCCAGTTTCTATTTATTTCATTTATTTATCGATTTATTCAAAGGAAAGATTTAGTTATAATTTGATATTATTGATTCATTATTATTTTATACTTTGTTGGGGTTTGTCTGTTACTCATTAAACCAGGAATAAATCTGGACTAAGACGATGCTCGACTAAAACTAAACTCAGGACTAAACCAAGACTAAACCAGAGCTGTCCAGACCCATTCACAAAATAAAAAGGGTCTGGAATCCCTTTACAGCCATTTCCACTCGTCATTCATTCATTTTCTTCTGCAATTTAGATTTAGTCTAAATGTAGTCATCTAATCCTTACTAGTTTTAGTCTAGTTTTAGTCGACTGAACATCATAAGGATTTATTAGACTTAATCTACAATAGAAATATAAAGAGACGGAGGGACCTAGACCAGACTAATGTCGATATGAAACAGAAAAACACGGGTCACGCCGGAGAACGGACCAGAGACTGTACGCTTCTGGAAACGAGCCACTCTTTTTCCTGTGTCTGTGTGAGTTGGACTCCATTGACCTTGCTTCCCGTCGCTGTGAACAGGACAAATATTTAAAATAGACGTCAGGCGCTGGCCCTCCTCCAGCCCCTGCCTCGCTCTGCCTCAGTCTCTAATCAGAATGCATGAAGCCAGTCAAAGCAAATGAAGACAAATGCTGCGCTCCTCCTCGTCCTCTCTGCCTCTTTCTCTCGTTTCTGAGCTTAATTTCGGCCCTGTTTCTGATCACGGTTTTTCTCTGGAGCATTTTAATTTCAGACAGTTTTAGTAAAATATCCAACTTAATCTGTGAGAATCCCCCTTTTTCTGATGGTGTTTTAAGTCTTTTAACCAGTGAAAGATTATTGGGCCTCATTTTTTCGCTTAAAATACTGGTGAATGCTAAAAATCATCCAATGTAGGACCTGATTTTCTTTTCTTGTCCCCGTCTCAGACTCCACTCTCCTCCAAAATCAGCCCAGGGACCTCTCCTGCTTCTCTTTTATTAAAAATAAAACCACAAAATACTAATCCATTTGACCAAACTGAAGTGTAGAGTTTAGCGTTAGCTTAGCTGTGACTTCAGCGTCAGGACGACAATTATCTCCTCCTCGTTAAACATTACGTGATTGAATTGACAGTATTTATCTGTGTTTTACGTTGTCTCCCTTTTCTCTGTTGATGCTTTTCTGAAAATACACAAGACTGGTGCATTAAGCGTGACAAAAGAAATGATGAAGTTTGTTTGGTTTTGTGAATATAACTCACATCTTTCTTGAGAAAAAATTGCATCTTTTTTTGAAGTCATTATCTTTTAAAATAAACTACAAATATTGTTTTTTTGTGCGAGACTAAAGTCACAAAATGATCTCATCTTTAGGTTTAAATAAGTCTAATTTAGTCTTGAGTGAGGATTATCTCTCGTCCAATCAACAGCCTGCAGTGTTTTGTTTTTTACTTGAACTCACTCTGTAACGTAACGATGGCTAAACATCTATTTAACAAAAAAGAAAACACTCCATCTCACTTTTTCTCACACGATTATTATTTTAAGTCACACACAACTGTTTCTATCGAGAGTAAAGCTGTTAATGTCGAAGGCGTGAACATGTAACAGGCTCTAATTAAATCCCAGTTCATACAAAATTCATTAAAAAACGAGGATTAACACATGTCTCCATTAAACTGTGAAGCCATTAAAAGCAGAGACGGATTTCAGGCCCAGACCCACGGCTCGCTGCTGATGTGGACGAGAAGAACGCACTCAATAAGCCTCATAATTACATTTTCATCCCTGACGTCGAGGAGAATCTTTTATCATCAAGTGAATCTGGAATCAAATCAGAGCTGCTTGAAATCTGGACGGCTCGTAGTCTCTGTTTAATCTAGATTCTTCTGAGGGTTATTCCTATTTCAGTCTTGGTTTATTTATATCAGTGTTTTTGTGAATTATTATTGGAAATATCAGTGTTTTTTTTTGTGACGTATGAGTGGAACTATCTGTGTAAATGTGTGTGAATGAGTGAATGAAGCAGTGCAGAGGTTAAACACAGAGACCGCCTCCAGACGTCGTCCGTCAGATTTATTCACACTGTGTCCTTCAGAAACGCTCTGGATCTGGATCTGTCTCAACAACACTTCAATGTCTTCATAAAAATCACAAGAAACTACATCTGTTCTCAACCAAAAAGGCTTTAAAAAGAAAGACTTAAGTTGAAATTGGCAGTGAGTTCGTATATGTCTCCTTCCTCCTCTCTGTTGTTGCTCTTTAGAAAGATTTGGATCTAAACTCAAGATTAAACCAGGATTAAATCAAGACTAAACCAGGATTAAATCAAGACTAAACCAGGATTAAATCAAGACTAAACCAGGACTAAACCAGGACTAAACCAGGACTAAACCAGGACTAAACCAGGACTAAACCAGGACTAAACCAGGACTAAACTAGGACTAAATCTGGAAAAAAAAATTGGTAAGATGTTTTTTTTTTCCATTGCTCCAATAAAGATCAATCTTGACCTGAGACAAAGTAAGTTTAATTATTTTGTTATTTTTGCTCTTTTCATATTAATAAATCTATCCATCGAGTGGTCGTCAGTATCTCCTCTCTCCTCTCTCCTCTCCTCTCTCGTACCTCCTACCTCCTCTCTCCTCTCTCCTACCTCCTCTCCTCTCTCCTCTCTCCTCTCTCCTCTTCTCTCTCCTCTCCTCTCTCCTCTCTCCTCTCCTCTCTCCTCTCTCCTCTCTCCTCTCTCCTCTCCTCCTCTCTCCTCTCTCCTCTCTCCTCTCTCCTCTCCTCTCCTCTCTCCTACCTCCTCTCTCCTCTCTCCTCTCTCCTCCTCCTCCTCTCCTCTCTCTCCTCCCTCCTCTCTCCTCTCCTCTCTCCTCTCCTCTCTCCTCTCTCCTCTCCTCTCTCCTCTCTCCTCTCTCCTCTCTCCTCTCTCCTCTCCTCTCTCCTCTCCTCTCTCCTCTCTCCTGTCTCCTCTCTCCTACCTCCTCTCCCTCTCCTCTCCTCTCCTCTCCTCTCTCCTCTCCCCTCCTCTCCTCTCTCCTCTCCTCTCCTCTCTCCTCTCTCCTACCTCCTACCTCCTCTCTCCTCTCTCGTCTGATATCGACACGCTGACCTTTTGCTCTCTCCTTTCGGCGCGGCTCTCGATCGATCGGTTTCGTTTGATCGTTCTATCACTAATCAGCAGCAGCTTGACCTTTAGGCTCGGCCCGACGTGTGAGCGCTGACCTTTGAATGTCAGCACATCCTCAGAGCGAGCCTTCGTTCGTCCGACAGGAAGCACTTCGGCGCAGACAGGAAGTAGTCGCTGAACGAGATCGGCCGGCGGTAAAGTCACATGACCAAAAACACTTTATAATAACACACGTAATAAAACAGTAGTTAAGCTTTAATAGATGAGTAATTCATTTTGATTGAAGTATTTATAGAGACTGAAATATCATTTATGTGTGTAATTATAAATGGATTTATTTAAACTAAAACATTTCTAACAATGTTTATAACGTAATAGTGATTATTAATGTTGGATTAATGCTTTGTAAATGATTAATTAAGGGTTAATTAAGTTGTTACAAATTCCAGAGCCACAACAGTTTTACTCTTTAATGTTTTCCTTAAAGACAGAAAACTAAAAAAAAAAAAGTTCTAATAAAAGAAGTAAAAAGAAAGCATCTTACGTTACAAGATACAGACACATTTAGAGCTGAACAAACTCACGTGAAACAGAACATTTTAACAAGAACCAAAACTAACTAAAGACAGATGTAAATGACCTCTGACCTCACAGCGACCAATGGAACGCTCCGAGTCAAAGTGAAGCATGTTCGGCCGATGAACTTTAAACATTTTAGAGATTGGCCTCAAAAAAAGAGATGTTCTTCACCAAAAACAAACATGTTCTGTTGATTTGTTGAAGATGTGTGGTTGTGTGTGTGTGTGTGTGTGTTGTGGATGTGTTAGTTTTAAGTAACATTAATTGTCCAACTTCAGCAGATCAACAGCATCAATGATAAAAAGCAGGTTTATTTTTGACAAAGGCCTGTTTTGGTTCAGTCCTGGTTTAGTTTTGGCTGCTCCTGTTTTCTTTTTGGTTTAGTTCTAATTGGACCAAAAGCTAAAACGTAGATATTTCAACCACATTTCTTTGACTCTGTTTCAAATCACAGTCGTGACATGAGTCCATTTCTTCTCGTTCATAAATGTGTTTATGAAGCAGAAACGGTTCAGTTTGTTCTTGTATCACACAGTTGTTCATTCCTCATTTTCTCCATTGATCATTCCTCTTTCTTAACGATTCCTCCTCGTTCCTTTGTTTCCAGACCCTTTTTTTCCACATCTATCACCTCTGAGCCTCATTCTCTCTGCTCTTTACGATTCATTCTCCGCTCACTGTTTTTCCATTTGTCATTAAACGACTTCTTGCGACTCGACGGTAACATTTGGAGCCCTCCGTTCGAATGGTTAAAAGATGGCCCTGTCCGCGGCGCCGTGTGTTTGTGCCGGTGTTTACGGCCCTCGATCGATGCTGTAATCTGCAGGAGGTGGGAACCGTTCAGCACAGCGCGCTAATCAATTGCAATTCTTTCTTTTACTGTCTGTGCGGCCAGATTTAGACGTTTGTGTGCAGTTCCAGTTTGTGTGCGGCGTTTAGCTCCTGTGTGGATATATTTTTACAATATAGATTTTCTGAAGTGCATTTAGACAACAGTAAACTTCAAACTACTGTCAGACATCACCACAAACTCCAATAGACTTCTGTGTATAATATTACAATATAAAGACAGGAACTAGAGAGACTATTAGAGAGCTTTTATTGCTTTTGAAATTAGAGTAAATAAAAGGAAAAAGCTGAACAATATAGGTCCACCTGAATACATTCCCCTCCAGCTGTGTCCAAGATTGAAAATCATTATCCGTTCTGTGTTTTGGGTGAAGCAAAAATAAGTCGTCTTAAAATATTTTCTGCTAAATTCAGTTTAATTGTGTTTATTGCTACAGCAGTGTCCTCAAAGGGCTTTACAGACCGAACTGAAGCCCTTGGAGCTTCCATCTGGAACAGAAAAAAACCCCTAAAAAACCAACAGAGACGTCCATTACTCACATCATTTATGAATTTTCGAAACAAGAATCAGTTTATTGGCCAAATATATCACAAGGATTTGATTCCTGCAGTTGTTGCAGCAAAGCACATCTGTTCTGATGAAGAAATAAAAGTATAACTTCACAAGAATGATGTCTATCAAACAAAAAAAAAAGGTCAAAAGGGACTTTAAAGGGTTGAAAAGAGTAAAGAAGCTAATGTTGAACCTGATTCTGACTTTAGTGAAAAAACAAATGGGTCTTTTAACTAACACACATTTTTACAAACACACATTTTGCTGTGTTTTATGTTTCATCGTCCAAAGTAAATTCAGAGACGTGTATTTGGACCAAACGGAGCTTTTAATCTCTTTGTTGATGTTTATGGAGCCTCTGTCAGGACTAATGTCATGTTTAGTCAGTTTCACCTCGTCTCCATCTGTCCACAACCATCACTCTCTCTTTACTCTTCTTTCCTCAGAGATTACACACTTCCCTGTGTTTCCAGGGTTTGTACTGGTGACGTGTGAACAGAGATTTTAAACCGAGGGATTATTAAAGCGTGTGTGTTAGTGAAGACAGGACCTCAACTTTAATAATGTCATTTCATTCAAGTCTGTTTTTGACCCTTTTTTTTTTGGACTTTACAGAGAAAATTTAAATAAACATTAAATCTGATTAATTTTCAAAACGGAATCATTTGAAAATAGATTAGTTTCCAAGACTTTTTGTAAAATAAGCAATTTCCAAACTTGAAAAGAATGCAAGTTTACCCATGTTTCCTGGTGTTTTTGTTTAGTCCAAAGGTTTGTGTCTTGTCGGAGCAATATTGGCTTCTCAAACTGTTTTTATTTTAATGGAACCAAACATTTCATTATGTGACGGACGGAGATACAGCGACTCCGCACAGTCTTCAATAAGCTCCGGGAATGAAATAAATAAATGTACAATCAAAATTGCAATTACCTGCAGAATTTGTGAAGGGTAAACAAATGTGCGTTAGCGTCCTCGTTAGCATGCTGAGACCAATACAGTTAGATCCAAAGCAATTTCCGTTTATTTATCTTAGCAGCCGCGCATAAATAAAGGCAAGGGCATCCAGGCAATTAGCATAATTACTATGAGCCGCTCGGACCCTTTGTGATTTGAAACAGAAAAGGCCGATGCTACGGGCAACAGACGCCCACCGAGTGTGTGCGGCGCCGGCTATAATTGTATTGTCCATTGGTTTGTGCCGTATGTGCGTTTGTCTGTGTTTCGAGCGGGTTTAGAGCAGCGTTCGGTGTGTCCTTGGTTCGTCTCGCATTAAAATTAACAGGCGTAACGCACACACCGCACGCGCCGCTGCAGAGCCCCGTGTGTGTGTTATTAATATGCAAATACGAAGCAGAAACAACAACAGCAGCGAAGGGAAAGTAATAGCCCTGTTACAAACTGAGGTCAGGCTCGGACTAGAACGGGTTCACCGGACGGATTTGGGTCTTATTTTAGGGTTTTACTGGGATTTCCTCAGAAGACAGTGGTTTGTAGGAAAGTTTTCTTGATTGAGATGTTAATTTGAGTTTGGTTTGTGAGCTTTAGGCCAGAGTTCAGGTCGTGTCCTCGAGTCAGGTCTAACTCCAGGTGAAGGTCTTCAGGTCGAGCTCATCATCAAAAACTGAATAAATTGGACTTTTATGTAAATGCTTCCGGTTGTTTGTTATAAAATATGTTGAAGTAAACATTAGACAATAAAAACATTACGTCATAAACTCTGTTATTAATGTTTGAGTCTTGAATAATAAACTCATGTATCGTTATTTATAGAAATGATACTGCACAATCAGTAGTTTATTCATAAATCTGTCATTAATTAATTAGTTTAAAGCAATATTTTAACCCTTCGACACTAAAGTTTCTGTAAGAGTAGTAAAAAAAGTTAGACATTGAAGTACTTTTTTAGGGCTTTGTGACGTAAATGTCATTGAACAGAAATAAAGAAACAATAGATTTAAGTATTTTCATTTTGGGTGAAATCAAAGCCGGTCAGTTAGCCATATTTAACTCATAAATGCTAATGCACAAAACATTTACTTTTATTCTTACAGGGTATCGTCACCAAAAACTTTGTAATTTAAACTAAAACAAAACTAAAATATGAAATAAGAGTGTAGCCACAAGTCATGACCAGCTACATGACTAGCTAGTGATGCTAACTGCATTAGTATGAACTTTATAAAGAGTTAGTGTCAGAGGAACCTGAGTTTTAATACTTCTACAAATAAAACATGAAAATCTCTGTAGACTAATTCTGCTGCCTCTTCACTGGGACCATCTTGAAAAACTATGATCTATAAAAATATATAAATTAAATAAACAAGTAAATAGAAAATAAACCGCTCCAGTTTTTGAGTCAAAGAGAAATGAACAAGAGACAAAACATTGTGAAATCGATTTGAGACGAAAATGGAGGAAACAGCGAAATGAAAGCAACAATGGAGCAATATTCCAGATTGATTTCCGTGTTTATCCCGTGCACGTCTGTGTGTGTGTGTACGTGCGCGCCCCTCGCTCGTGCACGCCCCTGCCCTCTCTGAGCTAATGTCTCTCTGATGAGATGCTAATCGTCAATGAGCCTCATCGACGCCGGTCTGCGCTGCTTCCTCATTAACACACACCGGGTTTACGGCGCGCGTGCACGTGTGATAGTGCACGGAGGGTGTGTGTGTGCACGTGTGACAGTGCATGTGACGTGTGCGCCGTCGCCCTTCACGCTAAATGTCTCCGTCCTCTAACGAGCCTGTTATCCTCACATGACATTTAACGCAGCACATGCTAACTCCCTTTAGCTTCAGACGCTAACTCACTATAAACACGATTATGGCTCAGATTTACTTTTATCAGGTGCAATAAAAAATGTAATTCCTGCTTCAAAAGGTTGGGGCATGTCTCCACCTTCACCTTTGGGTGGACTCTACAGATGTTTAACAAAAAATGAGATGTTGAAGCAAAACTAAGTGAACTAAGCCTCTTTTATTCCGGCTGCAGACTCCATCTCTGTCTCCAACACTAGCCTTTGTTTACTTTATTGGATTAGAGTTTATGTATAGTTTGTATTGGACTGTTTTGATCATTTCATTTAGTAGTTGTTTACTTTTTCAGACAGTGTTTTCATTTTAACTGTGAATGTCTCCGCTGTGGGATCAATAGAGTTTATATTACCTTTTTAAGCTAAAGGTAAATAATAAATAATGATTGTTAAAGCACGACTAAGTGACCGAGCAATTGTGTCAAGAGCTAAAATGTGATTTGTAAAGTGAAATCAGTGTTGTCCAACTCAAAGTGAGGAGCTGCGATAGTTAAAGTCAACACAGTCTCACAAAAGTTATCTTTAACATTAGAAAACTGGAAATTGGTTTTAGTTGGATTTGAACAGGTTTTAGATGGATTTGAACAGGTTTTAGATGGATTTGAACAGGCTTTAGTTGGATTTGAGCATGTTTTAGTTGGATTTGAACAGGTTTTAGTTGGATTTGAACAGGTTTTAGTTGGATTTGAACAGGTTTTAGTTGGATTTGAACAGGTTTTAGATGGATTTGAATAGGTTTTAGTTGGATTTGAACAGGTTTTAGTTGGATTTGAACAGGTTTTAGATGGATTTGAACAGGTTTTAGTTGGATTTGAACAGGTTTTAGTTGGATTTGAACAGGTTTTAGATGGATTTGAACAGGTTTTAGATGGATTTGAACAGGCTTTAGTTGGATTTGAACATGTTTTAGTTGGATTTGAACAGGTTTTAGTTGGATTTGAACAGGTTTTAGTTGGATTTGAACAGGTTTTAGTTGGATTTGAACAGGTTTTAGTTGGATTTGAGCATGTTTTAGTTGGATTTGAACAGGTTTTAGTTGGATTTGAGCATGTTTTAGTTGGATTTGAACAGGTTTTAGTTGGATTTGAGCCTGTTTTAGTTGGATTTGAACAGGTTTAGATGGATTTGAACAGGCTTTAGTTGGATTTTAACAGGTTTTTGATGGATTTGAACAGGCTTTAGTTGGATTTGAACAGGTTTAGATGGATTTGAACAGGTCTTAGTTGGATTTGAACAGGTTTTAGTTGGATTTGAACAGGTTTTAGTTGGATTTGAGCATGTTTAGATGGATTTGAACAGTTTTTTTTGGGATTTGAACAGGTTTTAGTTGGATTTGAGCAGGTTTTAGTTGGATTTGAACAGGTTTTAGTTGGATTTGAACAGGTTTTAGTTGATTATAATCTATATGAATGAACGACTGAATTGGTTTTATTATTAAATCATATTAATTATTCGTGTTAATGAACATTTATTAAAGCTCTTTGGGTTAAATCCTGGTTTTATTTGCTGCTTCTTCTTTGACTTTTCCAGAAATGTGTTTATTTGAGCTTGTTTTCCTTCGACCTCTGTGCGTTTCTGTGTGACCTTCGACCTCTGTAGTTTTCTGTGTGACCTTTAGAGACCCGTCTGACCTTGGACATAATCCCTGCTGTAAACCTCACGGAGAAACCGACAAAAACCCGTGTGAGAGGCGTGTTCTGGTCTGAGCCTGGGGTCGAGGTTCCATCTGTGTCATATCAGCGTTAATTTACAAACCTTCCAACGCGCTTCCTGCTCTAATTAATCCACGTTAATCCCTCAGAAACGACTGATTCGCTCGGCTTTACCTGCAGCGACTCGGGTTTTGTTATCGGGAACGTTGTGGAGCGTCTTCTGGCGGAGTTGGGTTAAAGTTCGAGGGTTAGCTGTGACCTACAGAAGATCAGGGACGGCATTGTGTTCAGGAAAAAAGAACAATGTGTCACCAAAATATACTAAGAATCAGAGCAGGTTATGACAGAAGAAACAGAGGACTGATGTTCAGGATTTGAACAGGTCTTAGATGGATTTGAACAGGTTTTAGATGGATTTGAACAGGTTTTATTTGGATTGAAACAGGTTTTAGATGGATTTGAACAGGTTTTATTTGGATTGAAACAGGTTTTAGATGGATTTGAACAGGTTTTATTTGGATTGAAACAGGTTTTTGTTGGATTTAAACAGGTTTGAGATGAAGTTGAACAGGCTTTATTTGGATTTGAACAGGTTTTGATGGATTTAAACAGGTCTTAGATGGATTTGAACAGGTTTTATTTGGATTTGAACAGGTTTTGTTGGATTTGAACAGGTTTTATTTGGATTTGAACAGGTTTTATTTGGATTTGAACAGGTTTTATTTGGATTTGAACAGGTTTTGTTGGATTGAAATGGGTTTTAGATGGATTTGAACAGCACTGAACAATCTCTTAATGAATTTTGTCATGTCTGAATAAATTGTCATATTTGGACATTTTGAAATGAAAGTGTAATGTTCAAAGTTTTTGTATCACTGTAAAAACTGTCCTGATTCTATTTTCTTTTTTTAATTGAAAACATATTACAATCCTATTTTTGTTCTTAAAAGTCCTTTTCACACTTTCAGCCCAGATATTATTTCAACTGGACTCTGCTCTGACAGGGTTTGTGCATTTCTACTTCTACTAGCATGAAGCTAACAGGAAGCAAACAGGAAGCAAACAGGAAGCAAACAGGAAGCAAACAGGAAGCAAACAGGAAGCTAACAGGAAGCAAACAGGAAGCTAACACAAAGCTAACACAAAGCTAACAGACAAATGATCCGACTCCTTTGCGGTGATTGATTATTGCTCTAATATTGAAACTACAGTTATTGGAACGTGTGCAGCTGAACCAAACAGTAGAAAGTGAAGTACTTCTACTTTTACCAGAGTGGTTTTTAACACAGGTATCTGTACTTCTACTAAAGAACAGAATGTGAGTACTTTTGCCTCCTCTGTATAGGATGAACTAGAAACATCCCTCTGTCCTTAGAGCCTCCAGGATCAGAGGAAGAACTCAAAAACCCAGAGAAACCTCAGAGAGAACCACAGGAGGAGGGTACAACGGGAGAATAAATAAAGTCCATGTGAAAAGGGCTTCAACTCTAACTTTATGTCCAGAAAATACTGAATGTTTTGTGTCTAATGTAGTGTCTGTTGTGTGTTGTGTTTCAGTCTCTGGACGGGTTCGTATTTGCACTAAACAAAGAAGGACGCTTCCTGTACATCTCTGAGACCGTCTCCATCTATTTAGGACTCTCACAGGTAACTCTTTCATTTATCCAGCTGCTGCTTGTGGCTCTTTGAGATGTTTCTGGAGGATGGCCTCAGCCTCGTCACTCTTCAAACTGCATCATTAGATCGATGAATACTGTTACTGTAGAATCTTAGATAAAGCTTGTCTTGTTTTTATGGCACAATGTGAGGTTTAATTTAAATAAAAACAAGCAACTGATTATAGGAACATAATAATAAGAGTCTGAGTCACATAAAAGGGATTTGCACAAATTTATTTGGACAAACAGGATTGAATATTATTCTGTTCCTAATTTATACACCACAGAACTGGGATTTAAACAGGTTTTAGTTGGATGTAATCAGGTTTTAGTTGGATTTAATCAGGTTTTAAATGGATTTAAATAGGTTTCAGTTGGATTTAGACAGGTTTGATATACATTTGAAAACTTTTTTCTTGGATTTGAACAGGTTTTAGTTGGATTTGAACAGGTTTTAGTTGGATTTGAACCTGTTTTAGTTGGATTTGAACAGGTTTTAGTTGGATTTGAACCTGTTTTAGTTGGATTTGAACAGGTTTTAGTTGGATTTGAACCTGTTTTAGTTGGATTTGAACAGGTTTTAGTTGGATTTGAACCTGTTTTAGTTGGATTTGAACAGGTTTTAGTTGGATTTGAACCTGTTTTAGTTGGATTTGAACCTGTTTTAGTTGGATTTAAACAGGTTTTAGTTGGATATGAACAGGTTTTAGTTGGATATGAACAGGTTTTAGTTGGATTTGAACCTGTTTTAGTTGGATTTGAGCAGGTTTTAGTTGAATTTGGACAGGCTTTATTTCTGTTGTATAAAAAATTATAAACAATAAACTATATTCTGGTTTTTAAGCTCTGACCATTTTCTAAAGCTTGCATTTTTAGAGACAGAAAAAGGTGTTTGTGCAAAGAAATGGCAACAGGTGTCAGTTTTTAGAGAAATACATCTGAAACTTGAAAGTTATGACTAAAATCTTGTACTCGACTAGTTTTTGGATTTTTCTGATAAATCTTCTATATTCTCTAATTCTACAGATATTTGCATATGATTCATCACAAGGTTAAAGGTCAATTACAAAAACAGTCCTTGATTCTCTGTGAAAACCCACATCTTTATCATTTACACATTATAATTCCGAGCGTAAACATGTTTAGTGGCGTTTAATTACTGCCTGGTCTTTGTTAACGACTCCATTAACGCTGAGTGTTTGTCGGTCCGTCCACGTCCGACACTAAATCCTCCGTCGCTTCATAAATCCACCTCCGGACTCGGCTGCGACCTCCTCCATTCGTCAAAAGCCTCAGAACTCGGCCCATTCCTCTCCGTCCGAGATCTAATTAAAGTTGAAAAATAATTAGCGACATATTTCCACCAAAAGTGTCAGAGGCGAGTGATTAAAAGAGCAATTAGCGACGCAGAGGTTGTGTGTTCAGAGCTGGATTAGCGACGAGGCAAAGACAGTGGGTTTTTCTGATAAAAGGCCGTCAGAACAAGATAACGGCTCGGAGCAGGAACAACGCTCTGGGACCCATCTGACAATTAATCAATTATTTGATAGAAATCATCAGTCAATTTGAGCGGGAATTAATCCAAGATGGAGGACGACAAACGCAGCGGCAGCAGCAGACGAGGGAGGCGTGTGGCGCTCCTGGGATTTGAGACTTTGTGTAATTTTCCGAGAATGTGTTGAATCTGATTTATGCAAAGTTTAGGCCTGAGTTAAGTCTGGTATTTTCTGTTAGAATTTGAAAAGTGTTTTTTTGTTGTAAAAGCGTCTCGTGTTAAAACTTGGTTACAATAAACAGAAGGAAGCTAAAGATAAATCGTAGTCTTAAAGGATAATAGTATTTCCTTTATTTTATTTGTATTTTATCAGAGGGTTTACATAGAGCTGTCTTTAGCCTTTAGCCTTTAGCCTTTAGAAAAAGAGACTCTAAAGTCAAATGTATTTGAAGCAGAGAAAAACTTAGATCATTGTTAATATTGAATCTAAATCAGAGTAAATCCTGTTGTTGCAGTTTTGTTCTGTTCCTAATTTATACAACCATAACTGGATTTAATCAGGTTTTAAATGGATTTGGACAGGTTTTATTTGGAGTTAGACAGGTTTTTCAGTTAACATCTGAGCAGTTTAGTTGTCTTTTATTTTAATCTTAATCCTTGTCTTGACCAAATGAAAGATAATAAACAAAAGAAATATAATCTAAATATAAATCTCAAACTGCAATACCCCAGTATCTAAAAACAAATATAAAATAAAGAGAAAAAACAAAAAACAATAAAGAAAAAAAATATATAATAAAGAAAATATTACTTAAAAATATTTACATTTACAAATTTCCATGGTTAGGGTAATGTAGACCTGTCTAAAGATGGATTAAAAGGTTTTAGTTTCAGAAGCTTTTTTCTGTTGAGGTCCGAGGATCTTTGTTTAACATCTGGTTTATTTCTAAATATGTCTCAGACTTGGTTTTGTGCTTGTTTTAGTCCTGGCTCCTCGTCTAAACTGAAATATATAAGATCAGAAACTGAAGTGAGCTGAGGTTGGACTCAGGAGGATTTACTGTGAGACTGAACAGTTTTAACGCCACAGAGTCTCACGTGTCCTTCCTCAAACAGAGGTCACTGGAGCCGGTCTGGACCTGGTCTTGGTCTTTTAAATGGGACACACACAGAGTCAGTCCCAGTGGAACCGGTCTGAGGGGAGCTCTGAATGGATTAGCATTAAACAGCTCCTACACATGGGCTCTACCTGCTCCTGGAGAACACACTCATTCATCTTAAATATGTAAAGACAGTTTAAGACTTTGAGGCTGGAGAAAACGAAAACTAAAAAAATAAAAGCAGGAAGCAGTAGCGAGAGATTAAAAGTCTTCTTTTTACATAATCCTCACCTGTTGTTTTTAATAAATATGGAGCTCTAGCCTCAAACCTGTGCAGTTTTAAACGATGAGTGACTAATTAGTTTCTGCAAAAAATGCTGCAACAATAAACTGTCAGTGTCAGAAATGCAGGGAATTTATTAAATATCAGCCGTAATATCACCTGTTAGCTTTGATAGCTTTGTTAATAAACATATTCTAATGACTTACCTCTGTCTGTCAAAACAAACTGGTCCAAACTCAATTCCTCTTTTGTTTTTATTCTTTTCAAACCACATTTTTTAATAAAAAGTTTATTTCAACAGCGACTTTGAGCGAGATTCTTCCTCTTGTTCATCTTCGTCTCTGTTCTTTAGTCTCTGTCTGTTTTCCGTCTGCTTCACGTTCATCTTGGAGGAAGGTCGGCCATTTGCATGAGGTCACAGAGGTGCATTGTGGGAGATGGAGGAGGATGATGAGCAGGAGGAAGGTCAGGTTTAATTGAGCCGCCTTCGTGAACTCTCTCTCTGTCTGTATTTATTATTGATGACATGAGTCTAGACCAGGACTCTTTCTCAGACGGCTGCAGCTTTTTAAATCCTACTTTCACCACCGAACAGACGTCTAAACGAGCAAAAACAAGACGAGTCTCGTAAACATGTGACGGGAGCCTCTCGTTACTTCAGTGAGTTCAGGTTGAGACCCTCGCTGACAGCTCCAGCGGTGGGTGTCTGGTGAAAGGCCTTGTTTTGTGCAGTTTGGTGCAGTTTCTGTGAACCTTAGACTAAACCAGGACTTAACCAGGACCAGTTCAGAGGAATCATGGATCAAACGAAGGAATAAAACACAGGACTAGGACATGGACAGGGCCCAACCATTTATCCTGAACGTGACAAATGTGAACAGTGAGGAACTAAAATAAGTGTGTCTGTTATTAACCTGACAATATGATGGAACTACTGTGAAAAAAGTGTTTGCCCCCTCCTGATTGCTTATTTTTTTGCACCTTTGTCAAAGTTAAATGTTTCAGATCATCACATTTAAAAATTAGATGAAGACAACATGCAATTTTTCAGGGATTTTATTTATTAAGCTTTTAAAAGCAATACAAACTTGCCTAACTCCATGTGAAAAAAGAACTCCCCTAAACCTAATAACTGGTTGTGTCTCAGCAATAACTACAATCATTGAGAAACAGGCCTGAGTCTGTCTCATTTCTGGAGGAACCTGGTCACTCTTCTACAGAACTGCTTTAATTCAGACTCATTGGAGGTTTTTGAGCATGAACCTTGGTCTAGTCCAGTCCTAAACCTTCATTTAGTTTATTTGAACCATTCAGAGGTGGACTGGTGTGTTCTGGATCATTGTCCTGCTTCAGCTCGAGTCATGAACTGATGGAGGACATTCTCCTTCAGGATTATTTGGTCCAGAGCAGGATTCATGGTTCCATTGATCACAGTGAGTCGTCCAGGTCCAGACCATCACACTACCACCACCATATTTACCTGAACCATCAGAGCTGCTCCAGACCATCACACTACCACCACCATATTTACCTGAAGCATCAGAGCAGCTCCAGACCATCACACTACCACCACCATATTTACCTGAAGCATCAGAGCAGATCCAGACCATCACACTACCACCACCATATTTACCTGAAGCATCAGAGCAGCTCCAGACCATCACACTACCACCACCATATTTACCTGAAGCATCAGAGCAGCTCCAGACATCACACTACCACCACCATATTTACCTGAAGCATCAGAGCAGCTCCAGACCATCACACTACCACCACTATATTTACCTGAAGCATCAGAGCAGCTCCAGAACATCACACTACCACCACCATATTTACCTGAAGCATCAGAGCAGCTCCAGACCATCACACTACGACCACCATATTTACTGTTGATGATGTCCTTTTCCTGAAATGCTGTTACTTTTACTCCAGATGGAACGGGACAGACTCCTTCCAAAGAGTTCTTCTTTTGTCTCGTTAGTCACAGAGTCTTTTCACAAAAGTCTTGGTCTTCATTAAGATGCTTTTATGTTCTTTTTGTTCAGCTCACCGACAGCACACTCGGATCAGTCGCCAAAACCATCTCGTTTAAGCAGAAAGTGTGTTTTGTTTTGTTTTTTTTGTATCTAAAACTCTTCTTGGTCTCTTCAGCAGCAGAGACATTATCAGTTCTGAGTTTAACCTGCCGCTGACAGGACGAGGCGGAGGTTATCTGCACCGCTCACAGCTCCTCTTCGCCTTTTGTTCTCGTTGATCACCGCCGAGAGGCACCAGGGGCATGATGGGAAACGCACTAAAGACACTGAGCTCCCTCAGTACAATACTCTGTCCCAAACGGTCGGACGCGATCCGAGTTTATCAGTCGACAGTCTCTGCCGCCGCCATAAAAACATCCTTTGAAAAAGATTCTTAAAATAATGACTTGAGAATAAGATAAAGCAGTATTATTCCAACAGCGGGAAATGTTAGTGTTGCAGCAGCAAAGGGCATAAGCAACAATAGAAATTATGAGAGCAAACCCAAAGGGGTAACTTTAGTGAGAGCTAAATATCATTAATCCTCCTGGTCCCTGGACATTTTTTTGTGCTTTTTTAATTTTATTTTTGCATAAGTTTGTCTGTGTTGATGACATATTTTTTTACTTCTTGCTTTTTAGAAGAATAGTTCCACCTGTTTCCATTCGGCATTTTTTGTGCCACTGTTTCTCATTCAAAAGTGTCATTTTTTGAAACATAATTTTTGTTTTGTAGGAACCCAGGAGTTATTTACTTATTTAGACTTTGCATAAAATTTATTTAAAATGGATCAGAATCAATGTTTGTTGACATTTTTAGACTCAGACACAAACGAAGAGACTTGAGTCGCTAAAACTGACATTTAAGAGGTTGAAAATTCATAAAAATGTGTTATGTGTGATGAGGACTGACTCTTAGAGCCATCAACACAATCCAGAGACGTGTTGTATTGGTTTTGTGTGCCGTAGTTTTCCTTGTCTGTTTTTTTGTTTCTGTTCCTCTTTATTGTTGCGTCTGACCATTTCAACTTGTTTCTGATGAAGATCCAATGGAGATTTTCTAATGAAACACGTGAAAAAAGTCAATAAGGGGCTGCAACATTTACACATTATTAATGGCATCACCCGACTTGGCTCTGCTTTTTCTTCGTCTTTGAATTTAACATCATCAAATTTTCCTCAAAAGTATTCTGTTCACTTCCTTTTTGTGTTACATTGTTGGGCTGTGTTAAAGTAAATCGTGAGAACGGAGCGAGGACGGCGTCTGCAGCTGGATCATGTTTATGAATGTGAGACATTGAAATGTATGAAGTGTCTGTGAGAACTGAGAGTGAGGTCAGAGGTCAGGCCCCGCCCACTTGTAGGTTTCAGCATCTCAGACACACACTGCTCCGACAGGATTAAACCCACTCATCATCACGTGAAAAACATGCAACAAATTCTATTTACCTTCTTCTTTGGCACCTTTCCTTCCTTTTTTTGTTAAAAAAAAAAAAAAAAAAGTAAAACCAGACCAATTTTTCTCCACAAAACACTAATACGTTACATTAAATAGAAGTTTAGATCTGACCTGAAACTTTTATCTTTGTAGTTTATCGTTGTAGACTGTAGTGATCCTGGAATTATCTCTGTCTCAAGCTGTTTCTCTGTAAAATAAGACATATTTCCAACAGAATAACCCATTTCCTTGGTTTATTTCCTTGTTCCTTCGTTGTTGACATCAGTGTCGACCAATGGGAGCGCTCCTTTTTACCTGAAGTGAGCTGTGATTGGACAAAATCCTGCTGTGGACTGATCATTCTCATCTATTAAAATCCTTCATTATAAAGACTAGATCACGTCTTAAGGTCTCATTTTTTCAGATGATTCCTGTTACAATAAACTTTAGGAGATTACACTGAAAAACTAAATGCAGTAAGTTAAAAAAAAAAAAATGGACTAATGGGTTAATGGACTTTTAAGCCTCTTTTGGGAAAATATCTTGCCCTGGACTCGGACTCGGGCGTAGTTCTGGTGCAAAGCTCAGCTCTGGTTTTTCATCACGTCCAGAAACACTCTCTTTTGTGACTCTAATTCTGGTAATAATGACTGGACTCGGACTTTGTTTTGATGACGCGGACTCAAAGTCAACTTTAATTTTTTGGTGACTTAAACCTGAACTTGAACGACCAGACGATGCTATTCTCCAAACTGTTAAAAGTCTATTAACTCATAGGCCGTGGCCCAATCACTTTTAACTGAACTGGGCCAGAGTTTGGTCGAAGCGAATCCAGAGCCTTCTTTTCTTCGGATCTCGGTGCAGTTCAGTTGTTTACTATGAGTTTGAGTCAAGGGTTTCTCGTATTGGCTTTAATAAATAAAATGTAATTCCGGTTAAACAATATAGATTTTTGCAATTGTAGCCGACAGATTGTAAGATGAAGTTTTGATTTGTGACAGAGGCCAATAGAAAAAGACTGTATCCACTGGACTTAAGGCCTGCCTCCATTAACTACGTCTGTTTAAAGCCTTTTTAATCAGCGCTGTTCCTCCGGAGGTTTACCAAACATCTCATATTTAAAGAAAAAATGTCACCAAAGGCAGCGGCGGCCGTTATTTTTCTCTTTTCTGTCGATGAGCGATGTATTAATGCTGTTTATAAGTGTGTGAGCGCCGATCGATGCTGCTTTTAATGGAACACAGGCCGCAGACAGAACAGAGGACGGCTCATGTTTCTCAATGGCTCTCACTAAAACACAGCCCAAAACCAATTAAAGAGAGAAAAAAATCAGACTGACTCTGACTGCATCGTAATGGAGAGAAACAGGAAAAGTGACGTAACCTTCTCAAAACACATAAGGACCTGTGTAAGTTTATTTACATATTTAAAGCAACAACATCGAGCCTATCAAAATAAAAGGTGCTTAACATGAAACGGGAAGATTCTGTGCTTTTTCTTTAATCGATTGTTGTTTATTAGGTGTCAAATATGAGTCATTAAAATCAAATGATGACTAACTAATGCCTTTTTATTTATTATTAAGCTGTTGCATTTATTTTGGTGTTTCTTTTAGTTTGTTTCACCTGATCAGCTTCAGCCTTTATAATAATCTAATAATAATCGAAGAAACCGTCGCTGTTTCTGATTCGTTAAAAAGACGCTGCACCTTTATTCAACAAATGGCTGTTTCTCCTTTTTACTCGTCTCCTTCTGCTTCAGGAGCAGATCTGACGCGTTTTTGGACAATTCATCAGCATTTTGTTCCACACTTTACCTGTTTGTTTTAGTTTAGATCAGATAGTAAACACAGAGGCAGACGCAGCAGTTCAACCTCAACGTCTTTATGCGTTTACAGAAGTCCTACACGTTGTTTTCTCCAGATTTTCATGGTTATTTACGTCTTCATCATCATCATTTGTGGCCTCCTTCTCTTTCTCTCAAATACAACACAAAGCCTGCAGTGAAGTCACGTCCACAGTTTGGGTCAAAGATGTTCCACGAGTTCGTTTCCATTTCCTTCTTTTTGGAAACCGAGTCTTTTTTGCAGCGACAGAAATGACAGGTCAAATCCAAATTACAGCCGAGCGACCGCAGCTGGATTAGAGTCATCAGTCGTTCTGTCTTTATTTGAAACGTTTGGATTAAAATCACACAGAAGAACAACCAAACCTCCACAATTACTGCAAATCACTGAAACACGACGAGGCTCAGGAGCAAAGACCAAACACAAATGAAAACTGAGGCTGAAGCAGATCAGACTCAAAGTGAAAGGAGTCAGTGTGAAGACGTATTTTCTTCTTTAATTCTCTTTTAAGCAGTTTAAAGATTGTTGTTTGTGTTCGACCACGTTAAAACACAATGTGGAGTTTTCTAGTTTAGATCTAAAACTACTAAAGTGAGTCTCCTTTTTCTGTTGTTGATGCAAAGACACAATTTGGAGACATTTGGAAGCTTTCATTAAATTCTGAATGTGAGATTTCTTCTTCATTTAAGTCTTATAAAAGTTACCTTTAACATTAATTTCCCTTTAACGCAAACTGGTTTTAGATGGATTTGAAAAGCTTTAAATTGGATTATCTTTGTAGCAAAAATGAAATCCATCTGAAACCCATTATAATCCTATTTAAACCTGTTCAAATCCATCTAAAACCTGTTCAAATCCAATTAAAACCTGTTAAAATCTGTCTAAAACCTGTTCAAATCCATCTAAAACCTGTTTAAAGCCAATTAAAACCTGTTCAAATCCAATTAAAACCTGTTCAAATCCTTCTAACACCTGTTTAAATCCATCTAAAATCTTTTCAAATCCAATTAAAACCTATTTAAATCCACTTAAAACCTGTTCAAATCCATCTAAAACATGTTCAAATCTATCTAAAACCTGTTCAAATCCAATTAAAACCGGTTAAAATCTGTCTAAAACCTGTTAAAATCTGTCTAAAACCTGTTCAAATCCATCTAAAACCTGTTTAAAGCAATTAAAACCTGTTTAAATCCAATTAAAACCTGTTCAAATCCAATTAAAACCTGTTCAAATCCATCTAAAACCTGTTCAAATCCATCTAAAACCTGTCCAAATCCAATTAAAACCTGTTAAAATCTGTCTAAAACCTGTTCAAATCTGTCTAAAACCTGTTCAAATCCAATTAAAACCTAGTGCCATCACCTTCCAGATGAATTGAAGGGCCACATAAAACATTGCAGAGGGACACACTTAGCCCCAGGGCCTTGAGGTTTGACATGTGTCTAAGTCCCATTTCCCTGGGTCTAAACCTCGTCCCTGTCTTTCCTGTCGTCTCCTGACTCCTGTCGTCTCCTCTCGGTCTGACGCCTGGACGGTAAAGACTCTGGGATCACCGGGGCCCAGGGTGACTCTTAAATCCGTTCATTTAAGTGCAAATGTGCGGCTCGTGAAGGTGTCGGGTCGAGTCAGCCTCGTGTTTTAAACCCACGCAGATGGATTCAGGGACATTAGACCAGGATCTGAGCCAGAAGCTGTTGTCGTTGTGTTTTATCCATAAACAAAGTGAACAGAAGATGAAATTATATGTATTTCATTCATAAATTCATTCATTCATAAAACCTGTGACTTCACTTACTGTCATCTCGAGACTATAGGGCTACTGATTTTAATTGGGTTTGAACAGGTTTTAATTGGATTTGAATGGGTTTTAGATGGATTTGAACAGGTTTTAATTGGTTTTGATCCATTTTAACTGGATTTGAATAGGTTTTAGTTGGATTTGAACTGTTTTTTTTATTTGAATTTGAACAGTTTTTAATTGGTTTTGAACAGGTTTTAATTGGATTTGAACAGGTTTTAGATGGATTTGAACAGGTTTTAGATGGATTTGAACAGGTTTTAATTGGTTTTGAACAGGTTTTAATTGGATTTGAACAAGTTTTAATTGGTTTTGATCAGTTTTAACCGGATTTGAACAGGTTTTAATTGGATTTGAACAGGTTTTAATTGGATTTGAACAGGTTTTAATTGGATTTGAACAAGTTTTAGATGGATTTGAACAGGTTTTAGATGGATTTGAACAGGTTTTAGATGGATTTGAACAGCTTTTTTTGGAGAACAAGTATGGATTTGAACAGGTTTTAGATGGATTTGAACAGGTTTTAGATGGATTTGAACAGGTTTTAGATGGATTTGACTTTTTGATGGGTTTGACTGGTTTTGCTATTTGAATCAGGTTTTAATTGTTTGAACAGGTTTAAGAAACAGAAGAACAGAAAAAAGGAAGAAAAGGAAGAAAAGGAAGAAAAGGAGAGAAAAGTTTGGTTTAACAGGTTTAAAAAAAAGGAAAAAAAGAACAGTTTTAATGGTTTTGTCGGTATTCATTCAGGTTTTAATTGATTTGCAGTTTTGTTGGTTGGTTTTTGTTGGTTTGAACGGTTTTTGTTGTTGAGTTTTTGTTGGATTTGTTGTTTATTGTTTGTTGTAGTAGTAAAGCTTGGTGTTTCAGTTTTATAATAACAATCAGTATTTGTTTTGTGTTGTAGTAAAAAGTAAAAAAAAAACCCTTTGTAGCTTCCATTCTGATTAACGGGTTACTAACATTTATTTTCAATAAGTTTAGAGCATTTTAAAAAAGTTAAAAATTGAACAAAACAGAACAAAAATCTTATTTATTATTATTTTATAGCTTTTGCAACACCGTGGTTTGAATAAAGGCCCAGCTCCAAAGAAGAAGGAGTAGATGAGTCAGGTGTAAATACGGAACGACAGCCATCTTTCATTAACGGTTTATCTGTTTCTGAAGCAGAGCTAAATAACGCTGATGATTAAAGCTCGGTTTATCGCGTTATTAACGAGTCTGGGATTAAAAACACAGACTTAATCTGGCTTCATTATAGATACATGTAATGACATTTATGAATCAGAACAGAAATGAGATTTGGTTTGACACCGACTGAAACAGGTTCAATGTGGAAAAAGTTTTATTTAGTTTTTATCAGAAAGAAACTGGAGTAAACTAAGAATTAAACCAAGACTAGACAAAAACTCACTTCAGACTCTGCTGTAAAAAGTGTCAACCATTTAAAGTTTTTACATAGAAAAGGTTTAAAGGTTTCTGCTAGTAACTAAAACTACGTTTCCCAGAATGCTTTGCACAAGACATTTCCGTGTAAGACTCTCTGATTTTCTTTCTTGTCTCTGTCTCAGACTCTCCTCCAAAATCAGTCTAGAGACCTCTCCTGCTTCTCTTTTATTAAAAAATAAAACCAGACCAGTTTTTCCTCCAAAATACTAATCCATTTGACCAAAACTTGAACTTTTAGCTCCAACTTCAGCGTCTGAACATTTATCACATTCTTAAACACTGAGTGATTTGAAACCAGTATTTCTCTCTGTTTCACGTTGCCTCCTTTTCCTCTGCACATGTTTTTCTTTTTTGTTTCTCTGTAAAAAACACTTTCTCTGTTTTATCAGCAGTCATTACTTCCTTATTTACATCAGCATCGACCAATGGGAGGGCTCCTTTTCCTGAAGTGAGCTGTGATTGGACAAAGTTCCTGTTCAGAACATTCTCAGTTAATCCTTGATAATAAAGTCTAGATGACGTCTTAAGGTCTTGTCTTTTCACAGATTACATAATAATGTTACAAAATTACATGGATAAAAAATACATACTCAAACTCATATTAAATAGTTTTATTCATCAAAACATCTTTTATATTTGATTTTATTCAATACAAAACCAGGTCTAAACCAGGACAAAACCAGGACTAAACCAGGTCTAAACCAGGACTAAACCAGGTCTAAACCAGGTCTAAACCTGGACTAAACCTGGACTAAACCAGGTCTAAACCTGGACTAAACCTGGACTAAACCAGGTCTAAACCAGGACTAAACCAGGACTAAACCAGGTCTAAACCTGGTCTAAACCAGGTCTAAACCAGGACTAAACCAGGACTAAACCAGGTCTAAACCAGGACTAAACCAGGACTAAACCAGGTCTAAACCAGGACTAAACCAGGTCTAAACCTGGTCTAAACCTGGACTAAACCAGGACTAAACCAGGACTAAACCAGGACTAAACCAGGTCTAAACCAGGTCTAAACCAGGTCTAAACCAGGACTAAACCAGGTCTAAACCAGGTCTAAACCAG
>CM072169.1:22588515-22602370 GCA_036850595.1 Rhyacichthys aspro
ACAGGTTTAGTTGGATTTGGACAGGTTTTAGTGGGATTTGGACAGGTTTTAGTTGGATTTGAGCAGGTTTAGTTGGATCTGGACAGGTTTATTTGGATTTGAACAGTTTTAGATGGATTTGGACAGGTTTTAGTTGGACTTGGACAGGTTTTAGTTGGACTTGGACAGGTTTAGTTGGATTTGGACAGGTTTAGTTGGATTTGGACAGGTTTAGTTGGATTTGGACAGGTTTAGTTGGATTTGGACATGTTTTAGTTGGATTTGGACAGGTTTTAGTTGGATTTGGACAGGTTTAGTTGGATTTGGACAGGTTTTAGTGGGATTTGGACAGGTTTTAGTTGGATTTGAGCAGGTTTAGTTGGATCTGGACAGGTTTTAGTTGGATTTGAACAGTTTTAGATGGATTTGGACAGGTTTTAGTTGGATTTGGACAGGTTTAGTTGGATTTGGACAGGTTTTAGTTGGATTTGAGCAGGTTTAGTTGGATTTGGACAGGTTTTAGTTGGATTTGAACAGTTTTAGATGGATTTGGACAGGTTTTAGTTGGATTTGGACAGGTTTTAGTTGGACTTGGACAGGTTTAGTTGGATTTGGACAGGTTTTAGTTGGATTTGGACAGGTTTTAGTTGGATTTGGACAGGTTTAGTTGGATTTGGACAGGTTTTAGTTGGATTTGGACAGGTTTAGTTGGATTTGGACAGGTTTTAGTTGGATTTGAGCAGGTTTAGTTGGATTTGGACAGGTTTTAGTTGGATTTGAACAGTTTTAGATGGATTTGGACAGGTTTTAGTTGGACTTGAGCAGGTTTTAGTTGGACTTGGACAGCAGGCTGGTACAGAGAGGTGTGATGATCCGAGTGTTTTGATGCTGGTTTGAAGCAGAGTGGAGCTGGCAGCGTTCGTCTGGTGTTGGGTTCTCTCCAGATGTTGGTTCAGGTCTGTCTCTGTCTGGATCTGTCTCCTCCACAACAGCCCCCCGTGGACCCCAAAGAAAACCACATTAACTCCCACTGTTCTCAAAAACCTGTGTGTGTTTGAAATATATGGAACTCAAACGTGGCCCTTCAATTCATTTGGTAGATATTCATGACACTTGGTTTTAACTAGATTTGAACAGGTTTTAGATGGATCTGAACATGTTTTAGATGGATTTGAACAGGTTTTAGATGGATCTGAACATGTTTTAGATGGATTTGAACAGGTTTTAGATGAATTTGAACAGGTTTTAGTTGGATTTGAACAGGTTTTAATTGATTTTTAAACAGGTTTTAGATGGATTTGAACAGGTTTTAGATGGATTTGAACAGGTTTTAATTGAATTTGAACAGGTTTTAGTTGGATTTGAACAGGTTTTAGATGGATTTAAACAGGTTTTAGTTGGATTTAAACAGGTTTGAGATGGACTTGAACAGGTTTTAGTTGGATTTGAACAGGTTTTAGTTGGATTTGAACAGGTTTTAGTTGGATTTGAACAGGTTTTAGATGGATTTAAACAGGTTTTAGTTGGATTTAAACAGGTTTGAGATGGACTTGAACAGGTTTTAGTTGGATTTAAACAGGTTTTAGTTGGATTTGAACAGGTTTTAGTTGGATTTAAACAGGTTTAAGATGGACTTGAACAGGTTTTAGTTGGATTTAAACAGGTTTAAGATGGTAATGATGGTGATTTTCATCTAAAATCTGGATTTGAACAGTTCCATTAAAACCTGTTTAAATCCAATGCATGACAGTAACAACAAGGAAGTAATAAATAATACGGGATTGAACCAACCTCCAGCTCGACCTGAAGAAATAAAATACTCTGGTTTTAGTTCTGATTGTGATCGTTGTATTTGTAATTGTACAGAATTTAAACGTGTTTAGCCTCGACTTTAACCCGTCACTCCTCTGGATCCACAAATGAAAACATGTGACGTACGTTTTAAAAGTGGACTCTAAGTTGGCAGTGATTCAGATTCTAAAGTGTTGTGTAAACTGTGAGAGTAAAAAGAGGAAAAAGAGGAAAAAGAGGAAAAAGAGGAAAAAGAGGAAAAAGGTCGAGAGCTTTATCTTTAAAAACATGCGTCTCTTTTGGTGACATTAAGTCTCTCATGAATCATGGCCGCCCTCCTCGTCCTCCTCTAAACCTCGCGTCTCCGTCGGCCGTCGCTGTAATAAACTCGTCAGACGCCGCCTTCGGCCAAACCCGTCCCGAACAGATCCACGTCCGGCGGCCTCTTCCTCTCAATAATAAGGACGCGTCCAGCTGCGAGCGCGAGATGTGTCCGTCCTCCTCCGAACGGCGGCGACGGCCGAGGAAAACCGCAGTAATTATAAAACTAATTACTAAATGCTGATGATGCCCACAGGCTTTGCATAACTAAATTTAGACTGGAAATTGCTTTGGGCTTTTCATTCATTTCCCTTCTTTCCCTCGAACGCTGTCACAACACGAGACGCAGAATAATCACCGAACAAACTATTACCGCGACACCTCTCCCTTTTCTTTCTTTTTTTTCTGGGAACAAAACCGCTCCGGGAGGTTTTTCTCTTTCTCTTCTCGTCGTTGTTGTTGTTGTTGTAGGACGTCGTGTCGTAAAGGCTCTAAATATCGAGGCTTGTTTCTGCTACAATTAAAGACAAATGCAAACAGAGTGTTGTCTGAATCTGTAATGTTCTAAAGTCTTTGGGGATTGTGTGTTTTTGTGTCTAAAGGGAAACACACAAGGCTTGTTTGATAAAATAGCTCTGTCTTGTTCCTGTAGTGAATCTGTCTAAATGAATGAAACAAAGAGATTTGTGAGAATAACTGATGGAAAAGACAATACAGACAGAAAAAGCTCCATGTTTAGATTAGTTTACCTCATACTGCTCCAATAAGATCATTTTAATAAAAAAAAAAACATTAGACAAGATTGATTTCTTTTAAATGAAGCAGTTTGAACTTAAAGTAGTTTGTTTTTGTGAAAAGAAATGGAATTTATTACATTTACAGGAAACAGTTTTGACTTTTTAACAAACCATGTCTTTGATGGACTTTTTTATTGGTGTTATTGTTATTTTTTCATTTATTTGCAGAAACACTCAATATCTTAAAAGCTGTTGTGTCTATGTGTGTTTATGGTCTGTAGGACGCAGCAGGTTTTACGTCGCTGCAAAAAGAGCTTTACTGAGATTTACTAAATGCTGCTGTTTATTGTGAAGTACAGACACAGGTTGTGACAGGTGTTAATGCCTGTGTTTGTGGGAGTTTCTGTTTTATCACAAAAAGTGAAGAGTATTTGATTATTGAGTATTGATTGTGGTGGTTGTTTTCTCTATTGTTGGCATTTTACATCTTGCCCAGGGACTGCAGTTGGAAACTAGCTCTGTAGCTAACACTGGCACATTCACAGAAATATTTATTAATGTGTACTGTCCCTGTTCAAATAAACAAATAAATTAAAAAAAAATAAAGCATGTAACACATTTGCAACTCACAAACGTTTAAGAGCAAACAAACAGTTGTGTCTGGACCGTTCACAAAGGTTTCTGTAAAGATCATGTTTGTGATTCAAACAGTTTAATGCTTGTTGTGGAGTCTCTTGGACAGATGCAGCTGTCAGACACTTTTTCAGTTCTCTGTGAACATTCCTGCTCAGGTTCTGTCCGTTAAGTGTCGCAGGCCGACAGTAGAATGTACCGAGGTTTACGACTCGCAAAAGCAGTGAATAACGTCAAACTTTTACTCAAAAGCATGTCTCAACTGTTCAAGTCTGGTTCAGGAGGAAACAGCTCAGTTACATTACTTTGTATATTCCACTGTTGTAAATGCTCAAATCTGTCCGAACCTCTTCAAAAACTAATGTTTAACACTTTGACTTTAAGTCTTTTTCTTTATTTTTGTCTGAGACATAATGTCCCCCTCAAATGATTACAGTTTTTGATCATCGTCCTCTGTCTCCCTCGTCCTGCTGCAGGTTCATGGAACATGTTTGTGATTCTAAATTGTGCTAAAATAGTTTTATTTGGAACATCTTGTGTAAACATTCCTACTCTCTTTTCAGTTTTGTTCGTTGGGTGTCGCAGGCCGGCAGCATTTAAGTTAGATTTACGACTTGCAAAAACAGCAAATAGCGTCAGACTTTTACTCAAAAGCATGTCCTAAGTGTTTGAGTCTGGCTTCAGTCAAGTCAGGTTCAGGAGGAAACACAGTTCCAGTTTGTGTATTTATATATTCCACTGTTTTGAACGTACAAAGTCCACCTGAACCTCTTCAAAAACTAATCTTTAACTTCAACTGTAAGTCTTTGCTTCTTTTTTTTAAGTTTTTGATCCGGATCTTTGTCCTCTGTCTCCCTCGTCCTGCTGCAGGTTCATGGAACATGTTTGATTTTAAATCGTGCTAAATGAGAATCAGCTTTATTGGCCAATTATATAAAAACAACCTTGAAATGTGTCTTGTATGATCTACTTGTCTCTTTTGCAGATGTTAGTGTCTCGGTCCATTCATAACAAACCTGTCTTAAATCAACTCTGAAGCTGTTCCCGTGTTTCTCTGGTGTTTCCAGTAAGTGTCCGGTCGCTGCTGTGTATTAATCACAGAGGGACAGTTGTGAAGGACGCAGGACCGTTTGGGCCGAGTCCGCCGTAACCCACTTATCCCCGGTCTAATGTCGGCTCTAATATGTTTACCTCTGATGGCTACAGTCAATCACGGCTCGCTCTGACACCGAATTAAAGGCGACATGAAAAGCCCCTGTTGAACAAAGTGGAGTATTTCCAATCAGGTGTAATTGGCTTGTCGCAGCCGGAGGTGATGTATGTCGGTAATTAGTTAAACAGCCCCAGTTTGTCTCAAAGGCACTCGCTTTTTTCTCATTTTTAAATTATTTTTCTCTCTCGTGGATTGCGTTTGCTTCTGTCGTTGCTCATGAATCAAACGCTCGAGTAAACCAAGGACCAGGAGGTTTTTTACTTTAACTGTCCATAAAAACAAATCTGATCGGGCTAAATATGTGATTTACTTGATAAATCCAGACTAATAGTAGAAGGAAAAGTAGAGCCCACACGATGCTTTTTAAATACAGATCTAATAGTCTGTAATAGCTGCTCCGACTCGGGTCAGGACCAGTCAGTTTTCACCAAAAAACTCTGAAGTCTGCCCCAAAAACTGAACTGGACTACTTTCTAAAAGGTGAAGCACTGCAGTCTGTTAACGATAAATAATCCTCAAGAAGACGAGAAAAGAAAATGGAGTACGTCATACTTATGTGATTTGATTTGAATGGGTTTTAGATGGATTTGAACAAGTTTTAATTTGATTTGGACAGGTTTTAGATGGATTCTAATGGGTTTTAGATGGAATTGAATGGATTTTAGCAGGTTTTGGATGTTTTTGATTGGGTTTTAGATGGATTTTAATGAGTTTTAATTGGATTTAAACAGGTTTTAGATGGATCTGAACAGGTTTTAGTTTGATTTGGACAGGTTTTAGATGGATTTCAATGGGTTTTGGATGGATTTTAGCAGGTTTGGGATGTTTTTGATTGGGTTTTAGATGGAATTGAACAAGTTTGGTTTAACTTTTAGATGGATCTGAACAGGTTTTAGTTTGATTTGGACAGGTTTTAGATGGATTTCAATGGGTTTTGGATGGATTTTAGCAGGTTTGGGATGTTTTTGATTGGGTTTTAGATGGATTTTAATGGGTTTTAATTGGATTTAAACAGGTTTGAGATGGATTTGAACAGATATATGTAGCAAAAATCAAATCCATCTAAAACCTAGTTAATTTCAGACGAGTGACATTAAAAATACTACATTTTAATAACCGTAAATAAAACATTGCCCAGTTGCTAAATAATCAAACTTTAGTTGAGTCTTCTTCTTTAAACGGTGGATTTTGTTTCTTTGCTTCATGAAAAACCAACAGAAGGACCTGTCTCCAACAGAATCAGATGAAGGTTAAATGTTCAGAGAAAGATGGAGGACATTTTTATGAGACTCAGAAAAAACCCGGAGTGAACGGCGCAGAGACAGAGCAGCGTTCGAGAGCAGTTATAAATGTTATTAAGAAACGTCTGTGGCGTTAGTGAAGCGTTGAGACGGAGCCACTGTTTCACGGCTCGACAAATACAAGCTCTCCTCCGTCGCTCCGCGGTTCAAGTCCAACCACGCTTTATTGGCAATTTCACCAAAACACAACGAACAAGAGTTTCTGAGGCCTTCGCTGTTTCAGAGATAAGAATAAACTATACATTTAATCAGGTCCGGACGCTGGATTTTACAAATACTAAATTCTTCTGTGCTTTTTAAAATGTTTAAAGAGGAATAACTGGATAATGCAGAGTGTTCATTTGTAGAAGCCTCTTTAATTCTGATGAAAAATCTCAGAATAACATGAATTTAGAGGAAAAAAAAACTAGTGGCTTCAAAGTTTTGACAATAAATAGTGAAAAGCTGTGTAGACTTCTATAAACACTGTATTATTAAACAAATCAATGGAGATTGACTTTAACTGGTTCTGGTTAAATAGAAAAACGGTGGTGCTTGATGTTCAACACTAGATTTTTCATATTTTACCTCAGTCTGGTTCATGGTCTAAAGGTTTTTACTTTTAAAAGAAAACACAGAGAATTAATCACTAATTAGTTCTGGTTTTGTCTCAGAGTAGTTCTAGTTTTGCTCTGGGTTTAGTCCTAGGTCTTGGTTTAGCTCTGCTTTGATTCCAATTGTCCACAATAAAATTAAAGTCCAAAATAAAAGGAAAAAAAGGGTTTTAGATGGATTTGAACAGGTTTTAGATGGATTTGAACAAGTTTTAGTTGGATTTGAACAAGTTTTAGTTGGATTTGAACAAGTTTTAGATGGATTTGAACAGGTTTAGATCGATTTGAACAGGTTTTAGTTGGATTTGAACAAGTTTTAGTTGGATTTAAACATGTTTAGAGGGATTTGAACAAGTTTTAGATGGATTTGAACAGCTTTTAATTGGATTTGAATGGATTTTAATTAGATTTGAAGGGTTTCAGATGGATTGAACAGGTTTTAATAGGATTTGAACAGGTTTTAATTGGATATGAATGGATTTTAATTAGATTTGAAAGGGTTTCAGATGGATTTGAACAGGTTTCAGATGGATTTGAACATCTTTTAATTAGATTTAAAGAGTTTTAATTAGATTTGAATGGGTTTTAGATGGATCTTTACTTTGTAGTAAAAATCAAATCTAAAACTTGTTCAAATCCAAATAAAAATCTGTCCAAATAAAAAGTGTAAATAGCATGTTAACATTCGTACAGTAATAACAGTCATTCATCTTCTAAACCCATGTACCTGTTAAAGTGGTCCTAGTTGTGTATTGACAGAACGCTGTGTGTTTGAAGCAGCAGTAAACTCCATTAAACCCTGAGTTACATCAGAGTTTTCACAGTGAAGGTGTTATCGCCTCCGTCAGCCTTATCTGCTGCATTCACATTTATATTTTTATTTATGGAAGGTGTGTGAAGTAAACAAGGTAATAACAGATCTGTGTTGCTGCTTAAAGACTCCAAAAGTACAGACTGTATTCAACATTTGGACTGAAATTGTCCAAGATATATTCAGTTTCTTTATCTCTTTAGTTGTGTTTTATGCCTGTTCAGAAAGTGACACATAAGAAATAGTGAAGACATAAACACACTAGTTTTATTTTTATTTTTTTCAATATATTTAGACTTTTTGCTGCAAATAGGCATTTCATGACTGGATCTGAACAGGTTTTAGTTGGATTTGAGAGGTTTTAGTTGGATTTGGACAGGTTTTAGTTGGATTTGAACAGGCTTTAGTTGGATTTGAACAGGTTTTAGTTGGATTTGAGCAGGTTTTAGTTGGATTTTAACAGGTTTTAGTTGGATTTTAACATGTTTTAGTGGGATTTGAGCAGATTTGAGTTGGATTTCAACAGGTTTTAGTTGGATTTGGACAGGTTTTAGTTAGATTTGAATAGCTTTTATATGGACTTTAACAGGTTTTAATTGGATTTTAACATGTTTCAGTTGGATTTGAGCAGGTTTTAGTTGGATTTGAACAGGTTTTAGATGGATTTGAGCAGGTTTTAGTTGGATTTGATTACCCAAAGTTTGAAGCAAATCAATGATGATAAATCGAGGAAATTGTTCTGAAATCTGTATTTTTTATGGAATGACTCTTGAAATGATGAAATGTATCTGTAGCTCTGTCTCTTTTTTGCTCAAATAAAAAACATTTTCGTCTGTTAAACTTTAGAATGTATTTAAAGTAACTTCATGAGAAAGTGTGAGTTCCCGTTGCTCTTTTCCACACGGTGCAGAGTGTATTGTTCAGCGATGATACGAGCTGATTCATTTCCAGAGCTGCTGCTGCTGCTGCTATCGATGCATCATAATTCTTTTTTTTTTCTGATCCGGAGCAGATCTGAGGCCAGTGTTCGGCTGAAAAATGGTGCTGTGTTTTCTTCACTTTATTTGTGTTTTATCAGAGAGAGATGCAGGCGGGAGATACCGGCTCCATTTACAGAACGAACACAAACACAAGTTCATACACTTCCTTTTAACACAGTTGGGAATCAGTTTGGTCACAGAACTTAAGTTTAATCAAGAGACAATCAGCCACTGAAGCTAACCTACTGAGCTAACATCCAGATGACTCCAGTTAAAACACATTCTCAATAAAACACATTAAACATTCTTATAACGACTCAATGAACTGCAGTCAACGTAAAACATGAAGCTGCATCTATTGTAGAAACTGTATTTATTCAGTTTGTTTTGTTTCTGATGTTATTCTGATTTGTTTATTTGAAATTTATTCACTTTTAATATTGATCGGTCCTTTTCACGACAGAAAATCTACAGAGTTTTGGGTGAAATGAAAGTGTACAGTTGTGTGAGTGTGAATGTATTTTTGTAGTTTTACCTTTTAAAGTGAGGCTAAAGATTTATTTTATCTTTTTACATAAGTTTATTTCTCTTTTCAATATAATCCCCTCTTATCACTCGGTGTAAAGGTTGATTTAGAAAAATACAGACAGTAAACGGCACATTGTGAACACGCTAGACACTGCAATACCCCAAATGTCCACCGGGGGAGTTGGAGACAGAGGGGGACAGTTCTGATTAAACTCGTTTCTCGTCCGTCTTTTGTGTCACAGCCGTGCTGCAGGAGTTCGAGTCACGTTAAACCTGTAAAAGTCCTGAGTTCCATCCGTTTCTCGGGGTTTAGCGTTAGCGAGCGGCGAGTCGGAGCAGCTCTAATTCTGTGTTCTGCGCTCGGCCCGTGATCCGGCTACATTTCCCACAGGACTCGTGTTTAACAGGCCGCTCTGTGTAACGGGGGCAGCTGCCGTGTGACGCTGACTAATGCGGCGCTGCTTCAGACGTGTTGGCGTTAATCGATTAGCGCCGCGGCTCCACACGACCACACAACCGCACAACCACACAACCACACAACCACACAACCACTCAGTCCAATCACACCAGACCGACTCTTTCTGCTGTTTCAATATGAAGTTGCTCCTCCGTGAGGTTTCCTTCATGTGACGCTACAATTCTTTAAATCTGTAAAAAATAGTTTGCAAATTTAGTTCTTGTTCAAAGTTAAAAATACATTACATCTATTTATTTCAATTTGGGAAAAAAGAAAACTGAGTGAACGTTTAAATGGGATTATCTTGTGCAAAGCATTCTGGGAAACGTAGTTGGAGCGGCTAGAACGAGCTAATGTAATAAAAACAGAGATCGCAGCTGATTGCTCGTCCATTTAAGTATTAAATGTCCTTGACGGCGCTAGAGAGTCCTTAAAACACTAAAAATAAAGAAAACAGGCAATAAATGCATCAAATTACTTGAAAACCAAGTCTTTTTTTTGCTCCAAAGACTTTGTTTGTGCCGATATGAACCAGAAGTGACACAAATGTAAAATAAAACATGAATCTTCTGGATCTCAGGAGCCACATGTTGAACTTCATAATGAGTCCAACAGAAACAAACCTGTGAATAAGAAGCTCACAGACAGACGTTAGACAGTTGGATTGAAGAGAGTGAATAATTGGTCCAAACTGCGTCGGAGCTGCTCTGAAGCTGCTGTTTCTGAGATAAGACGAGATGTGGTACAGTACAACCGTGATGTATGGCCCTCATCCCGGCTCCAGACACCGCCCTGATACCAACGATCCAGAAACACGATAACGGCAAACTCAGAACAGAGACTACTGCAATATCTGAGGAGGAGGAGGTGGAGGAGGAGGAGGAGGAGGAGGAGGTGGAGGAGGAGGAGGAGGTGGAGGAGGAGGAGGGGGAGGAGGAAGAGGAAGAGGAGGAGGGAGGAGGAGGAGGAGGAGGAGGAGAGGAGGAGGGAGGAGGAGGAGGAGGAGGGAGAGGAGGAGGAGGAGGAAGAGGAAGAGGAGGAGGAACAGGAGGAGGAGGAAGAACAGGAGGAGGAGGAGGAAGAACAGGAGGAGGAGGAGGAAGAACAGGAGGAGGTGGAGGAGGAGGAGGAGGAGGAGGGGGAGGAGGAGGAGGAGGAGGAGGAGGAGGGGGAGGAGGAGGAGGAGGAGGAGGAGGAGGAGGAGGAGGAGGAGGAGGAGAGAAGGAGAGGAGGAGGAGGAGGGAGGGGAGGAGGAGGAGGGAGAGGAGGGAGGGGAGAGAGAGAGAGAGGAGGAGGAGGAGGGAGAGGGAGGAGGGAGGAGGAGGAGGAGAGGAGGAGGAAGAGGAGGAGGAGGAAGAACAGGAGGAGGAGGAGGAAGAACAGGAGGAGGAGGAGGAGGAAGAACAGGAGGAGGAGGAGGAAGAACAGGAGGGAGGGAGGAGGAGGAGGAGGAGGAGGGGGGAAGAACAGGGAGGAGGGAAGAACAGGAGGAGGAGGAGGGAGGAGGAGGAGGAGGAGGAGGAGGAGGGAGGGGGGAAGAACAGGAGGAGGAGGAAGAACAGGAGGAGGGAGAGAGGAGGAGGAGGGAGGAGGAGGAGGAGGGAGGAGGAGGAAGAACAGGAGGAGGAGGAGGAAGAGGAGGGAGAGGAGGAGGAGGAGGAGGAGGAGGAGGAGGAGGAGGAGGGGGAAGAACAGGAGGAGGGAGAGGAGGAAGAAGAGGAGGAGAGACATTCAGAAGTTCAAAGAGTAGAGTTTTAATTTCAATTTAATTCCATAATTTTGTGGAAGTTGTAAGTTAATAATTCAAAATAATAATATCAATAATATAATATATCAATATCTGAAGTTCCTCTTTTGTTTTTTTGGTTCCTATATTTTTATCTCCAAAAACAAATCTCCAGAGACACTTCTAAAGACTCTGGGGCCCGGGGCCCGGGGCCAGACAGACCCTCGACACATTCTACATATCGACCCATTTTATCACAAATCACATGAAAAATATATTTAAATTGGGCTTAAAAATAATTAAAAAAATCTTTATTTTTCTTCTTTTTTTTCTATTTTTTATGATTAAAAGCTTAGTCCAAGGATAATGACTAGTTTAACACTTAATTAACTTAAATGTTATTTGTCTACAGTTGAATTTAAATGTAAAATTAAAATGTTAAATTCTATATTTAATACTTGTTAAAATCTGTGTGAACATTACTGACTTTACAAACAGAAGCGTTCAGACTCTCACCTTTAAGTGTTTTAAAACCAGTTTTAAGTGAATTAAAACCAGTTTTAAGTGTATTTCACCGAGTGTTCACTGCTCTCTTAAACAGGATCTTTAACCTGTTCGTTTGTTTTGATTTGACTGATTAATCCGTTCCTTCTTCTGGAGGTAAACTCTCATCTTTTAGACGTGACACAGAGTCGTCACCGTCGTTAAAGTAAACTCTGAACTGCCTCGACATGAACCTGAGACACTCATTTTGTTATTTTCTAGTTTTTGTAAACGTCGGAAACTCAAATTATAATTGAGATTAAAAACTCCTACACTTAGTTTCTTCTGTTCATGAGAGGCAGAAACACAACAGAAAACAACCACTTTAATTAGGTTTAATGAAGACTATAATTATTACATGTGTCTAGATTTTACTGAAAACTTTAAGGCATTTAGTTTAAAACCATCGACTCGACCCAATGATGAAACTGAATGTAATTAAAGCACAAGAGTCGACAGTGTTTTCCACCGAGAGGCTTTTAAACCTCACAGAACCATGTTGTATTTTCCGAGTTTGTCCTTTAAAAGCCTGCATCTGAGCACTTAGATCCCATAAACTCTGCTTGATTTCCCATTTGCTTTGATTCATCCGAGACTCTTCACTCTTCTTCTGATCAGCCTCCATCAAAGTCCATTTGTTTATGTTTTTTTTTTTTTTTGTGCTCAGAAATATGAAAAATCAATTAGAGATCAAAGCGTTGAGTGACAGGCAGCGGGCGACAGATTAATCAGCTTCTTCAGAGACGGAGGCTGCAGAGTGAACCTCGATTCTGCTCGAGTTTAGTCTCAAAGCGAACGACGCCAGGTTTTAAACGAGACGCCAGAGTTTAGACGAAGACAGCAGCTGTAATTAGTCCAGAGAAGATTGTCTTTGCAGAAAAGAGACGAGAAGAAGTCAAAGTGGTGTAAAAATATCCTCAAGAAGAAGAAATAAAATCAGACCAAAACACACTGTTAAAAAATATTTAATACTGTCAAATGTCAAAATAAAAATAGTAAATACACTGAATTAAATGAATAAGACTTAACAACAGATTAGTTAATTAGTTAATATTTTGTTTAGTGATACATGAAGAAAATATAAAATATAACCATTAAAATGCATCCATTTGGTAAAAGTAATACTGACCTAAAAAATACAATAAATATAAAATTAAATCAATAAAAAAAAACATTGGGGTGATTATCAAAAAAAAAAGAAAAAAAAGAAAAGAAAAAAAAGTGTTTTTTCTTTAGGAATGTGCGGCAGAAAAACAAAAAAATAAAACAAAAATAAACAAAAAAAATGTTATTACTATATGGTTTAATTTTTTATTTTTTCTGTAAATATTTTATAAATAAAATTAAATATTTCAGAATGTTAGTGTGGACTGACTAATGTTGTTGCTCCACCTTTTGGACTTATTTTAGTTTATTCTACGTCTGATTTTTGAGTCTTGTTTTTGGTTTGTTTAGACGTCACTTGGAAAAATGGAAATACCAAGGAAACTGTGGACATACCCTAAAAATATTTGTCACAAACCCTAGAGCACAGATACACACCTTTTATTATTACTGGCTGTACATCTATTTAATGCTTCTGTGGTTTATTACATTTTACTGTATTCTCTCTAATGTAAATGCATTTTACTGTGTGCCTCTTGGTAATTACTGTAACACTGCAGCAGGAAACCTGATTTTCCCTCAGGATCAATACAGACTCTATTCCGATCTGCTCTGTTAAACTTATATTGCCGTATATTAAGTACGACTTCTTGTGTAACTCGGCGTTGGGAAAAAAGATGCACATATTTAAACCAAATGAAGCTGATCTAATTCAGTGTCACAGTCAGATCTATGTTAAAGTATCATTTCTGTTTCCTGAAAAAGGTTGTGTTTGTGTGTTTCTGTAACAGACGGCCTCTCGTTGGGGAGCGTCATTAAAGAGCGAGCTGTGATTAAACTCAGTGAGGGAGCGTCATTAACAACACTGTAACAGTCTGGAGCTAACGAACGCTGCATGAAGGAAGTGTCAGAGCATCACAGTCCACAGTTCACCACAGTTTACAGCAGTTTACAGAGGTTTACCGCAGTTTACAGCTTTTTACAGCACTTTACCGCACTTTACAGCAGTTTACAGCGGTTTACAGAGGTTTACAGCAGTTTACAGCACTTTGCAGCAGTTTACAGCAGTTTACAGCAGAAGATGTGTCAAATTCTAGGGCAACAGGAAATTACAAACTAGACCAGGACTAGACCAGGA
>CM072169.1:22602415-22648276 GCA_036850595.1 Rhyacichthys aspro
TGGTTAAAAAAAAGTAAGTAAAGTTAAACAAACTGATATTTTTCTTCTATTTGTGAAAATGGTTTTCAATTTCAAATAGTTTATTGTAAAATATTGAAATCATATCGTCTTTCTGATCCATCTACTGTTTATTCTAAATGATTGTAACAGATGAGAACCTCTATTCAGGAACAGAAAACCTTGGACAATCACATGCTCCAAAAGGAGCGCTCCCATTGGTCGACACTTGTCACATGACGTTCCAGGAAGTTTAATAGCTGCAGATAAAGTGTATTTTCAGCTGAATATGTCTTTTAACAGAGAAACAGCTGAAAAAGAAAAGCATCAAGAGAAAAGGGAGACAACGTAAAAACACAGATAAATACTGTCAATTCAATCACGTAATGTTTAACGAGGAGGAGATAATTGTCGTCTGACGCTGAAGTCACAGCTAAGCTAACGCTAAACTCCTAAACTTCAGTTTGGTCAAATGGATTAGTATTTTGGAGGAAAACTGGTCTGGTTTTATTTTTTTAATAAAAGAGAAGCAGGAGAGGTTTTAATGAATCTGATAAAACATTCAAGGGACAGTTGTAAAATTAGTGCTTTTCCTCTTAATTTGTGATAAAAGTTCTTCAATTTAATCGATTGAAGTTGAATCGAGGGTTAAAGACTGAATAGTCGAGTGTTTGGTCCTGAACCGTTGCTCAGACTCACTCCTGATCTCCGTCGTCGCGATGGCCATTTACACTGGATACCTGTTCATGCCGCAGCACATCATGGCCATCCTCCACTACTTTGGGATCCTCCCGACACGCCCGTCTGACTCGCCCACGCCCGCCTGTCCCATCGGTCGATCCGTCCCGTCTCCAGAGCCTTTGGGAATCCGGGCAAAACTCCAGGACCAAGAACTCCGGCACCTCCTGGAAAACCTGAGTATGTCTGAGCGCCGCTCCAGTCAGGAAGTCAAAAGTAGAATATTTTGACTTGTCTTTGAAAATAACTCCAACAAACTGATGTTTTCCCCCCCCCCTCTTCCCCTCCCCTTTTTTTTTTTATGAGTGCAAACCTGTGTTAAGGATTAACCCCAAAAGCTGCATTTTATATCAGACAGAAAGTGCCCTATGAGTGAGTCGTGTGGATTTAATAGAAATACAATTGTTTTTAAGTAGTATTTCTGCCAAATGCATCACCGGACGTTATACTTTGCAGTAGAAAAGCCTTAAGCATTATCTGAAGTGGAAAAAAACCTATAGCAAATAAAAAAGGTGAGGTTCTAATCAGAATCACATTTGCTGTTTTGAAGTGAATGTGTTATTATTTTGGGAGCTGAGTTCTGTCCCTTAAACCTTTACTTTATAAAAATGTATTTGAAAAAGCACAAAAAAACTGATTTCTGCAGAAGTGCCCCTTATTTGTACAGAGTCTGAGTTTTTGTGCTGTTTTCTGTCCCTGTGATAAATGCATTCTATTTTTCTCCTGAAGCTGTGTATTTTCTCTGTATATAGTCTGTAAACATTTGTAAAGTTTTCAGAGAGAGAGAAAGATGTTTTTGTGAAGCTAAATGTTATTCAGTATCGAATCATTAAAGGGATATTTGAGTAAAGCTGGGTTTGGCTTTTGAGTTTTTATAATAATCCATAAAAGAGAACAGTTTTTAGTGTTTAATGTAAGTCCCCTCCTTGAACCGCCCGTTACCGTGGAGGAGGAGGGGCTTGTGTACCCGAATGATCCCAGGAGCCACGTTGTCTGGGGATAAATGCCCCTGGTAGGGTCTCCTGGGGCAAACAGGTCCTGGGTGACGGGTCAGAGCTGTTCAAAACCCTTTATGGACACCTAAATTTACCTCACGATTTACGATTTACCTTCGTCTGTGTACGTTCCTGCTCTCACCTGAGGTCACGAGCTCTGGGTCATGACCTTGAACCTGAAACAAAAACTGAGGCCAAAGTGTTCTTCCAATAATATAACACTGGAGTCTAAAGGAACATCGTCCAAACAGAACCTCAATAAGAATAAAACCGAGTCTAAACTAGAAACCAAGGACTGATCCAGGGCCAAAAAAAGACAAAACCAGGAGTATTTTAAGCTTTATTTCTGAGAAGTTTGCACGAGTTGAGTTTCTAAACAGGACGAGTGTGTCTTCTGCAGCGAGACCCAGGACCTGCTCTGGTTACACTTTAACTCCACGACCAAAGGTTTATCACGTCCCACACGCAGCAGCAGGTCTGGACCAGGGCCAGGACCAGGACCAGGACTAGGACCAGAGCCAGGACTAGGACCAGGACCAGAGCCAGGACCAGCCTCAGATGCATTAGTGACAGCTGCAGGGTTCCAGTCGGAGGAAGGACGGTTCTTAAAGGTGCAGAGTGTCATTTGAACATCTCGTGGTAAAAGTGCAGATTATAATTCCAGAAACATTTATTCTTGCTTTTATCTCCTCTAGACTGGATTCTGCACCGGCCTTTAACAGGTTTTAACAGGTTTTAACAAGTATTCATCAAAAACAATCAGCCGTTTACTGATTATAACTGTTACCGTTTACTTTACTCAGTGGCTGCTGTTGGTTTTAGGATTGATTTTAAGGTTTTATTTGTTACTTTTAAAGCCCTTCATGGTCTGAGCCCGTCCCAGATGAACCGGAGCCTGAGAGCCTCTTGTAGATGTATAAATATAGAAGAGAGCCTCTTGTAGATGTATAAATATAGAACAGAATAAAAAACATGTTATATTTATATCTCATACACTTTAACTCAATACAATTTATAATTAACACTAAAATGTCAATAATCCCTCATTGTTTTTCTGAGTCCGTGTTGGGTCTGTCTTATCTCCGTTTCCCACCGCTTCCTCGTCGCGTGCTTCACGTGCGTTTACTTCCTGTGCGCGCGTGTGTGGGACATGAGGGTTACGTGCGGTCTCCAACGGCGCCGGGCACGCCCCCGAGCGTACGTGCCCGCGCTGCACGGACTCCAAATGAGACCAGGACCAAGAGGAGTCCAGCTTTGTGCAGAAAACGAGGAAAAACACCCGCCTGGAACAAAGTTTAGTCTTGAATTAATAACAATAAAAATAATGAAAACAGTTGTAACTGAAGGAAAAAAGGCCCTTCTTACCAACTGCCATTAGTTATTGACCCCTGCAACATGTTTTTACCTGTTATCCCAGAGTAATATGTATATTATGTTTATTTATCTTGACCTAGTTGCACCTCCTTTAACGGTTTCTTTATTTATTTATATTCTATATTTACATTTTGTTCTAAAGTCTGTGTATATTTTATTGCATGCTCTCTATGTATATTTTCCAACACATTTTTGGACTAATTACCTCAATGTGGGATCAATAAAGTCTCTGATCTGAGTAAATCAGGGATAAACAAAGACAACAGAACTAAAACAGTGCTAGAATCGGACTAAAGCAGAACAAATCTAGACTGAAACAAAGGCTTTATTCGCTTTAAACCAAGACTAAAACAGGATTATGTCAAGGTTAAATTAAACCCAAGACAAGACTAAACCAGGACTAAACTCAGAGATAAACTTTATAAAGATTAAAATACATTTTAACACAGAAAGAGAGATAATATTAAAATTTAACCCATGCTTTTTAAAGTCTGGTTTAGTTTAAATCGTAAAAATAATCAGAAATATTCAAATGAGGTGAAGAGTTCAGAGATAAAGCTGTGGAGCCACGCCTCTCGTCCTCCTCATGGCGCACAGCACATTCAGCACGTCGCACTTTCGGCTCAGAATCAAGCAGGAAACAGCGCGCTACTGCACCGGAAGTGGATTCATACAAAATAAAAGAGTAATCTCTAAAAGTTAATTTAGCAAAAAGTGTAATTCTATTTGTGTAAAACGTACCAAAGAGAAAAGGAGTAACTGGAGTTGTGCACTTTTTAATGTAAAGCGCTGTTTTTTTCAGTTTATTTTCAGATTTAAGTTGGTATAATAATAATAATAATAATAATAATAATAATGACAGTAAAAATAACAAAATAACAACAATAATAGCAATAAGAATAATATTTGTTGATATAGCACTTTTAAAAACATGGTTTACAAACTGCTTAATAATATAACCTAGAGTAAAAAAAATAAATAAAACAGCAGCAACTAAATTAATCGACATCAGACAAGGACGAGTTTGAGCAAAATTAGTGACATAAAGAAAGAGATTTAAAAGGAAAGATATAAATATTTGAATAATTTACCTTGAAGTTGCAGATGTTTTAAAAGATGACATTACTACAATAAAAAAATGCAAAATAAATACAAAAGCCAGTCTATAAAAATGGGTTTTAAAAAGTGATTTAAAAGACGACATGTTTTTTTTCTTTGGCTTAAACTAAAGAATAAACAGACTTGAGACGGTGTTGTCGGGGCATTACAGCTGAGTTTTTTATTTTGTTACAGTCCTACATTTTCTCAATAATATAATACTGTGGAGCTGTTCTTGATGTTGTCGTATTGTCAGATTTTAATATCACTGCAGCCTTAATTTGTTTTATTAAGTTGTTTCAAATATCTTAACAGTTTTAAAGAGCTCCTTCTCCTTTTTATGGTTTTCCCAATTTATCTGATGATATCATTTAAAGAAATCGTCACATGTTTAAAAGTTACCTAAATATATATATAAAGAACACACACATACACAGTTACACATAGATATTGTGTAATGCTATCTATGTTGTCATATTCTGGTCGTTAAAATGAGGAGTAGTGTAAATATCGTTTGTGTTTGGAGCGCATCTCGTTTTATTTTGAAACTCCAGACCGGATGCCGTCTCTGTGTCTTCTCCGGGACTTGACAGATTTGTTTTTTAATACAAACAGGTCGCTGCGTGCTTCACTTCACTGTCAGCTGGAGCTCCTTAGGTTTCACTGCTGCGGATTTATTTTATCACAGCTTCTTTATCTTTTTTAAATTGAGGACTTTATTCTTTTCTTTGATATTTTAGAGACTGAATCAATTTGGGCTGTGTTTTTTTTCTAAAAGAGGAGGTTTTTAGGTCTGAATCTGGACAGAGTGCTACGTGACAGATGGACACACTGCTCCTGACTCATGAAAAATACACTTTTAGTTTTGTTTAAAGTGAGATTTGCAGCTGACAATCTTTAATATTTCAAAAGTCCACTTTGTTTACTTCATTGACGTCGGATTTCACGTACTTTCATTAATTTCTTTGTGAAAACATTCAACAACAAACACAAACAATTCAGTATTTTCTAGTTTACTCTTAACTGAAGATTATTGCACATTATTATCTTCATCTTATCTTTGCACTAGTCCAAGTTTGTACAAAATTTAACCATAAAAATCTGTTAAATCTCACTAGTTTTTGTTAAATTTGTGCAAAAGATACTTGTGATTGTTAAAAATTAAATGCACAAGATTTGTTTTAAGGAATTAACAGAGAATCATTGGGACTTTTCAGCTTCTGAGCTTGTTTCCTGCATCTTTCTCTTTATCAAGTAAGTACTCTAGTATTTTGTAGAGTTTTTGTGACGTACTTTTCCAACCAACATTTTGTAAAAGTGTTGTTTGGTCTCTTTTTTAAATTTATTTTTTTATATATTAGTTGTTGTTTTTTTTTAGTTTAGTTAGACTGATTTTTTTTATGACTTTCTATTGCAAATAACGGCGGCCATCTTTGATGTTTTAACTTTAAATCGAGTTTCCGTTTTCAAATAACAGCGTCTTTTTTTGACACTGGAGCTTGGACGAAGAGCAAAAGACGCCAAGAAACACAAAGAACAAAGACTTTTTTTCAGCTTAACATTTATAATTAAAGGCGGCCATCTTTGATTTTCAGAAACTGCACAGACAACTCAACTTTTGGCCAAAATAACAGTCTCTATCTTTGATTCTGGACTTGGATCAAACACAACAAAACATCTGGTAACTTTAATTGATCTTTAATCCAAAATTACAAGGTTCATCTTGGATTTTGTGGCTCGACGAAAAGCAAAACAACAAATAAACGCAAAGGATAGAGAGTTTTTTTTTTCTTTTTTTAAATCAACTTCACGGACATCTTTGATTTCTGGATCGAAGACGATACCCGGCAAGAAACTTAAAAGACTTTTTTTAAATCGCCTGTTTATCCCAAATAACGGCTTCCATCTTGGATATCGTGGCTCGGACGAAGACTAAAACCCGTCGAGAGAAGCTCAGATCCAGGACTTTGCTGAAGCAGGTTTTCGTGGTCCGGGTCTCGGCAGCGACGATGCCGTCGCCGGAGTTCGTGAGCGACGTGGACTTCGAGCGCGTGGCCCTTCAGCGCGTGGTTCCCGCTCTTCTGTCCCAGGGCTTCTGCTGGTTGGACGGCGTGCTGGGTCACGTGACCGGGGGCGCGGTGCTGGAGCAGGTGAAGAAGATGCACCTGTCGGGGGAGCTGAAGGGGGGCCGGCTCATGAGGACCGTCCCGGGAGTGTCCAGGACCGACGTGAGAGGGGACGAGATCGCGTGGGTCAGCGGCGCCGAGAGAGGAAGTGACGCCATCCGCTTCCTGTTGAACGTCATCGATAAACTGGTGTCGGTCTCGGCGGCGAAACTCGGGAAGACCATCAGCCAGAGGTCAAAGGTGAGCGCTGGGTTAGGGTTGGGTTAGGACTTGTTTAGCTTGATTTTCTTTTGTTTTAGTCTTGATTTGGTTTTACTGCATTAACCTTGGTTTATTCTCTGTTGGTTTGTTCTGGGTTTGGTCCTGGTTCAGTTCTAGTCCAGTATTTCTTTGTTTTTAAAGGAAATGGTGGCTTGTTATCATAGAAAGTTGCTTTTCATCTTTTTTATGGCGCATTCATGTTGTCCTCAGGCTCTTGTTTTAGACCTGATTAAGCCAGAACAAAAGCATTTTTATAGAAAGGTGTCACCGTTACATCAAACAGAAAGTCTGCCAGAAAGGAAAACCTGTTCTGAAAAAAAGTCCTGGTTTATCCTGGTTTAATCCTGGTTTAGTCCTGGTTTAGTCCTGGTTTATCCCTCTTTTTCTCTCTATTATTTATGTTTAAGGCGATGGTGGCCTGTTACCCTGGAAACGGAGCCGGTTACGTCAAACACGTGGACAACCCAAACTCCGACGGACGCTGCATCACCTGCATCTATTACCTGAACCGCAACTGGAACGCCACGGTGCGTTTACTTCACCACGACCTGCACATTTTATACAGAATATTTACATTTATTTATCTAGACTAATATAGTTTGATTTAGCTTAAAATAGACTTCACCTTCTTAACTCAAAAGGCTCACTCTTCAGACTTCTGCTGCGTATGAGACGAGAGTTTGAAAAATAAAAGATGGAAATTACAAAATGTGGTTAAAAACTGAAGTGTAGAAAGTTTGGACAGTTTTTCAGTTTTTGTTTTAAATTGAAGTTTGTGATTCTAAATTGTAAGTATTCTGAGATATGGCCATGTTCTCATTGTATTTTTAGTGAATAAATCTAGTGATAGCGATCAGCTTTTAAAACTTAAATATATTCCTAATTATTGGGTAGATTACAAAACATTTAGCTGAAATAAATTGTGCTCAGGTTGTAAGTTTTTATTTACAGTTTGATTTCAGGGTTGGTTTGGGCAAAGTTTTTGAAGTAAATGAAAGATAATGTCATTGCGATACGGATAAGTTTGCGGTATATTGTGCGGCTGTAGTTTTCTGATCGTTAATCTTCTGACGTCTCTGGTCCAACAGGAGCACGGCGGCGTCCTGAGGATCTTTCCTGAAGGTAAACCCTTCGTGGCCGACATCGAGCCGCTGTTCGACCGACTGATGCTGTTCTGGTCCGACCGCAGGAACCCTCACGAGGTCCAGCCGTCGTACGCCACCAGGTAACGGGTCACGTGACCGGAGAAGGACGGGTCACGCGATCGACCCGCCCACAGCGTCGTAACCAATGCACAGAAACAGAAACGGGAAATGCAAAGAGATTCATTTCAGGTTTTAATCAGCAGCAAATGCAAAAACACAAAGTTAGCACGAAAAGTGTGCAGCGTGTGAGGTTAAATAATTAGGTTAAAGCAAAAATAAATGCAAAAATTATTGGATTAGCATTGGTTACAGCTGGATCATTTTTCAGTTGTATTTATTTTTTAACAAATTAAATCATTCTTTCTTATTGTCTAAAGTTTTAAAGATATACAAGTGTCCAGTTTCAGTCCCTGTTTCGTGAGGAATAATGCCTAGTTTTAAATATACTTTCATATTTTCTTTATTAAATCCTAATTCTACTAAAGACAGGCTTCTCTTGTGGCTGTGGTTAAACAGACCAAATGTTTAAGTGTTATCAACTTTTACCATAATATTTTAACATAACATAACTTATCAGCTTTTTCCATCAGCAGAAAACTCGTGCTTTTTTGACCTTTTCTTCCATTTTTTCAGCAGAACAGCTTCTAGTTAAGGTTATGGAAAAGATCAAACTAAAATAAAATAAGATAAACATCCATCAGGAGTTTTGGAGCTAAAAGCTTTGTTGTTCATAAGTAAATTGAAAACTGTGCTAAAACAAATTAAACTAAAATAGAGTTTGCATATGTAGAATAAATGAAGGGCTGGTTTATGAAGTGAATTTATTTCTATATTTAATGATTAATGACAGGATGAAAGCTTCCTCTCCTCGATGAATACAACACAAACCTCCACGACTGACTCCAAAACTAGCTCAGATTTTTGTTCTTGACTCATCTTTACCTTTTCCTTGTGTCACAGATACGCCATCACAGTTTGGTATTTCGACGCAAAGGAACGAGCCGAGGCCAAGAGACGCTGCAGAGACACCACGGGTAATAAACTCAGATTAGGTTTATTCTGTGCACTTTTAACACGGCTAAAGCTGCTAAACCAACATAGCCTTCATCTTCTTTACCAAACAATCCCTAACACTGGTCTAAAAATATACAAAAACAATCAAGTACAAAGAAATAATGTATGAATTACTGGAAGAAATCAGCTTATTTCTCAGAAATCATTGTAAAATGTCACTTTTGTTATTCTTTAAACATTTTAGTATTAATAAGGAACCATTAAAACTTAGGTATTTTACATTTATATGAAATTTACAAAGTAGAACTAACCAGTTACATACATGTTCTATTTTTCCATTCTCTCATTAACATAAGTGTCAAACATTTAAATTTGGGACCAAACACATGTCGAATGTCCAGGTGTTTATCTACCTCTGGGTTTATTGCCTTATGCTTCTAAAAGTGTGTGTAATGGTGTTTATTTGTAAAGTAGATGAACTCTGTCCTAAACTTGTGTCTTATTGCTTGTGTTTTCAGACTCCACTCTTGAAAACAGTGATTCCAGTTGAAGTGAAGGAGTGTCGCCCTCTTGTGTTCAAATCCAGAACTACGACAGGATTCTCTGAAGAAAACAAAGAACCGTTTATTTCTCTGAACGGGATTTGAGCAGTGAACTACGAGAGCCGTTCAAGGACCTGCCCCTGTTTCAGGACTTTTCTGCTTTTGTTTAAATGCACCTTATCTCTTTTTTGGATCGAAGGAACGAGGGACTATCACTCGAGGCTTTGTGAAAGAGTTTACAGACGACAGAAGTTATTCGCATCTGTTAAAATTAGCACTATTTCAAAAAATTTTTTAAAAAAAGACTGTATTTAGAATTTAAGGATTCATATATTTATAGTGAGAGAAATCAGTTTAAAACGTGTTGATGCTGTAAAATAGAGACTTTAATGTGTCCATTATAAAATCTTTGTGTGACGTTACAATTATTTTGTGTTTACTAATTGCAACAATCTTTTATCCACTTTTCTTATTGCTTTATTTGAGCCTCAGTTTTTGTATTTTCAACAAAACATGCACTGGAACTGACTTTGTATTAAATTATTGTGAATGAACAGTGAGTAAAGTATTTTATAAAACCATATTGTCTTTCTTAACTGGACAGAATCAACCCATAATCAGTGTTTTTCAAGATAAATATCTTAGTTTAATGGACTATACTACTATATGAAGGCATATATTATCAAGGGTGATATCCCTTAATCCTCACATGTACTTTGCAGCTGCAGGTTGTGTGTAGAGCCACTAGAGGCCAGTGTTGTTCCACTGAGTGAAGACAAGTCTGAGAACAGTGTGAATAAAAGCTTCCTCTCACAGTGAACTGTTGCTGAAATACACAAGTTTCAAGGAACAACTACACAAGTACTTCTGTCAGATACACAAATGAATAAACATAAACCCTCAACGTGGTGAAACACTATGATATGCAAATTTATAGCTCATAAATGACCCCTGGGGTTGTTTAGAAATACTTTTTGAGACATGACCATTACACCATGAATTAACAAGAAAAGCTGTAGCGTCATTTTTCCATACTATAGCCTTATTGATGTATAAATACTCATTTTAACCATTTTTGGGTAAAACTTGAAAGAGACCCAAAATGAACATTTTTCCATACTATAGCCTTACGTTTTTGACCAAATTTAGGACATATGGTGATGACTCAAAATATGCTTCAAAACACTCTAAAATACTCCTGGGAGCATTTATTGATGGATAAATACTCATTTTAACCACTTTTGGGCAAAACTTGAAAGAGACCCAAAATGAACATTTTTCCATACTATAGCCTTACGTTTTTGACCCAATTTGGGACATACGGTGATGGTCCAGAATGTTCTTCAAAACACTTCAAAACACTCTAAAATACCCCTGGGAGCATTTATCGATAGATAAAGACTCATTTTAACCATTTTGGGGCAAAACTTGAAGGTGACCCAAAATTACAAATTTTTCCATACTATAGCCTTACGTTTTTGACCAAATTTAGGACATATGGTGATGACTCAAAATATGCTTCAAAACACTCTAAAATACTCCTGGGAGCATTTATTGATGGATAAATACTCATTTTAACCATTTTTGGGCAAAACTTGAAAGAGACCCAAAATGAACATTTTTCCATACTATAGCCTTACGTTTTTGACCCAATTTGGGACATACGGTGATGGTCCAGAATGTTCTTCAAAACACTTCAAAACACTCTAAAATACCCCTGGGAGCATTTATCGATAGATAAAGACTCATTTTAACCATTTTGGGGCAAAACTTGAAGGTGACCCAAAATTAACATTTTTGCCATACTATAGCCTTACGTTTTTGACCAAATTTGGGACATACGGTGATGGCCCAGAATATGCTTCAAAACATTCTAAAATACCCCTGGGTGCATTTATCGATGGATAAATACTCATTTTAACCATTTTTGGGCAAAGCTTGAAAGTGACCCAAAATGAACATTTTTCCATACTATAGCCTTACGTTTTTGACCAAATTTGGGACATACGGTGATGGCCCAGAATATGCTTCAAAACACTTCAAAACACTCTGAAACACCCCTGGGTGCATTTATCGATGGATAAATACTCATTTTAACCATTTTGGGGCAAAACTTGAAGGTGACCCAAAATTAACATTTTTGCCATAGTATAGCCTTATGTTTTTGACCCAACTTGGGACATACGGTGATGGCCCAGAATATGCTTCAAAACACTCTAAAATACCCCCTGGGTGCATTTATCGATGGATAAATACTTATTTTAACCATTTTTGGGCAAAACTTGAAAGTGACCCAAAATGAACATTTTTCCATACTATAGCCTTACGTTTTTGACCCAATTTGGGACATACGGTGATGGTCCAGAATGTTCTTCAAAACACTTCAAAACACTCTAAAATACCCCTGGGGGCATTTATCGATGGATAAAGACTCATTTTAACCATTTTGGGGCAAAACTTGAAGGTGACCCAAAATTACCATTTTTGCCATACTATAGCCTTACGTTTTTGACCAAATTTGGGACATACGGTGATGGCCCAGAATATGCTTCAAAACATTCTAAAATACCCCTGGGTGCATTTATCGATGGATAAATACTCATTTTAACCATTTTTGGGCAAAGCTTGAAAGTGACCCAAAATGAACATTTTTCCATACTATAGCCTTACGTTTTTGACCAAATTTGGGACATACGGTGATGGCCCAGAATATGCTTCAAAACACTTCAAAACACTCTGAAACACCCCTGGGTGCATTTATCGATGGATAAATACTCATTTTAACCATTTTGGGGCAAAACTTGAAGGTGACCCAAAATTAACATTTTTGCCATACTATAGCCTTCCGTTTTTGACCCAACTTGGGACATACGGTGATGGCCCAGAATATGCTTCAAAACACTCTAAAATACCCCTGGGTGCATTTATCGATGGATAAATACTCATTTTAACCATTTTTGGGCAAAACTTGAAAGTGACCCAAAATGAACATTTTTCCATACTATAGCCTTACGTTTTTGACCCAATTTGGGACATACGGTGATGGTCCAGAATGTTCTTCAAAACACTTCAAAACACTCTGAAATACCCCTGGGTGCATTTATCGATGGATAAAGACTCATTTTAACCATTTTGGGGCAAAACTTGAAGGTGACCCAAAATTACAAATTTTTCCATACCATAGTCTTACGTTTTTGACCAAATTTAAGACATATGGTGATGACTCAAAATATGCTTCAAAACACTCTAAAATACCCCTGGGAGCATTTATCGATAGATAAAGACTCATTTTAACCATTTTGGGGCAAAACTTGAAGGTGACCCAAAATTAACATTTTTGCCATACTATAGCCTTACGTTTTTGACCAAATTTGGGACATATGGTGATGGCCCAGAATATGCTTCAAAACATTCTAAAATACCCCTGGGTGCATTTATCGATGGATAAATACTCATTTTAACCATTTTTGGGCAAAGCTTGAAAGTGACCCAAAATGAACATTTTTCCATACTATAGCCTTACGTTTTTGACCAAATTTGGGACATACGGTGATGGCCCAGAATATGCTTCAAAACACTCTAAAATACCCCTGGAGATTTATCGATGGATAAAACATTTTAACCATTTTTGGGCAAAACTTGAAAGTGACCCAAAATGAACATTTTTCCATACTATAGACTTACGTTTTTGACCAAATTTGGGACATACGGTGATGGTCCAGAATGTTCTTCAAAACACTTCAAACACTCTACCCATTTATCAATGGATAAAGACTCATTTTAACCATTTTGGGGCAAAACTTGAAGGTTTTTATTTGACCAAATTGCTTCAAAACACTCTGAAACACCCCTGGGTGCATTTATCGATGGATAAATACTCATTTTAACCACTTTTGGGCAAAACTTGAAAGAGACCCAAAATGAACATTTTTCCATACTATAGCCTTACGTTTTTGACCAAATTTAAGACATATGGTGATGACTCAAAATATGCTTCAAAACACTCTAAAATACCCCTGGGTGCATTTATCGATGGATAAATACTCATTTTAACCATTTTTGGGCAAAACTTGAAGGTGACCCAAAATTAACATTTTTGCCATACTATAGCCTTACGTTTTTGACTCAATTTGGTACATACGGTGATGGTCCAGAATGTGCTTTAAAACACTTTTGAGTGGAAAAGAATCTTTTAAAAGTGCTAAAAATGAGCTCCTTGTGTAAATAAAGTGACCCTCAACACGTTAGATGTTTCTGCGAGGCGTTCAATAGTGTGTGTTTTTTCCAGTTCTGATGATGAACATTGGGTCTGATACTCATTAACGTCGATGGCTGCTCCTCTTTAATGATGCAGGTCGCTCGGTCACAGAGGCTTCATCACTCACTGCCCACCTTCAAAAACTCAAAGTTTACCATGTCACATTTAAGTCAGCTGAAATAAACCCTGAAACCAGATCTTAGTCCTGGGTTTGGCCTTGATTTACTCTTGGCTTTAACTCATTGTTTAGCTTTTGATTTATGTTTGGGTTTATTTCTAGTTTTTGTCCATGTTTTGATTTAGTTTAGTCCCAGTTTTATTCCAATTTTAACAAGTCGTAATATTTCTTTTCACCTATTTTAATCTTGGTTTGGTTCCAGGTTTATTCCCATGACCTTGTTTTTCTCGTAGTTTAATTTGGTCCAGGTTTAGTCCAATTTTCATCTGGTTTCCTTTGTATGACAAGTGGCATAGGTTTTTACAATACATTTGAATTTTTAATTTACCTAAACTTTATGCTCCACTGGGGAATCGAACCCCTGACCTTCTGCACCAAAGGCTGAAGAACTAACCACTGTGCTAGAGAGTGTCTTTGTGTTCCACGTCTTGTGTGAAACTGTGACAAAGTCATTTCTCTTGTGGATGAATAAAATTGTTCTTAAATGGTCCTATATCACTGATTTTTTGACTGATGCAGACATTGGAGTGTTTTGTTTTAAAATCCCCAAAACAACACAAAACCCAAACCAATCGTGCGTACTTCTCTTTTCCCATCGACCTTCTTCTATTCCTATCCCAGCGCTTTTATTACCTCCTCGGCCCGTTTCTTCTTCTGCTGCAGTAATAAGCGCAGAGAGGTCAGTGAGTCGGTCGACCCTCTGCCAACTTTAAATATTTCACACGATTTTAAATGAGCGTCCATGAATCATAGATCACAGGCGGCAAACGCGGCTCCTTCTAATAACCCCCGGCTGTCCGTCTCACCGCGGACCACGACAGCTGATCTGCAGTTTTCAGGCTTTTTCTCCGTCTTTTTTCATCAGAAGAGCCTCGGGAACGTGGTTGCTGATGGACGGATGATGAAACCGAGATGAAAAATTCCCGACGCTGATGATCATGGGTTTTTTTTTGCTAATTCCCAGCTCGTTGCACAAATCAAACATCAATGGAATTTAGGGAGACGCTGCGAGATGTGAGATGGATGGAAGACATATGTGGTGTTAGGATTCATGAGAAAATATGGCGTAATTAATGAGAAACCCTCGACAAACTGGAAAAATCTGAACTAAAACACTGCACCGCATTTGTTTTGAAATTTCCAACACACTGTTTACTCATTTTATAATCAGAAGTGTTCAATATTCAGTTGTATTGATGACGAATCAGATCTGTATATGTCTAAAGAAAGAAAAGAGACTAAATTTAAAACGACAGTGAGATGCAGATGAATAAAGATGAAGTTTAAGAGAGTTGGATCTATAACGATTATTGGAGAAAGGGTTTCTTTCAATCATCTCGTCACATCGTTAAATGTTTTACAGTTTGTTTACTTTTTTGGTGTCATTCACAAGACTTACCTGGACATCCATCTTTCATTCTTTTTCTGTTCTAAACAAAAGAAATTAGTCTGGCCTCTCGGTTTGAGTTCCAAAAGTGGAATTCAGGGCCAGGACCAACGTGAAATTTGAGAAACACACAACGAAACAGAAAATTATGTTTGAAGCCTGTCCTATTAAAAAGAAGAGTTATGATTTCTTAGTCGCATTGAACTTGATGAAAAGCAAGGGTCAATGGGAAAGGTTCTAGACCCACTTCACGTCTGTTTTGACCCAAGGGTGAAACATATTTAGGAAGGACACAGGAGGCAAAGGCAAATACTATACAGCAATTATTTTTTATCTAGTTATAAAATCAAGCCCTCCTGTGCCCAAGGTAACAAACAAAAGAACCGTAGTGAGGCGGCCAAACAGAACATAGGACGGTGAGTCAGACAGGCCGACCCTGAGCCATAGAGGCTGCTGACACACTGCTGCCCCCAACAACAACCCCGGGTTTAAGCCCCTACGAAAGAATGGGCGAAAACAGGACAGCTGGTCCCACCAGGTCAGACAACAAGCTAAAGGCTAAGTCAAAAACACACAGCATCAGCTGCAGCCGGCCTGCAACACGTCGTCTCATAGTTCGATCCTTGGTCTGTTTGAGCCTTTTATGAGCAGCATGTTTTCTCAGTGCTACATTGGTTTTGTCTTGGTCCAGCTTCCTGTGAATATTGTGTCAGTGTTGTTCTCCAGTGTTAGCCCTAAACACAACAGACGCATCACAAACAGAAGAAAATAAACTGAAATAGCTTCCAATACTCTTCCAAATAAACACTTATTTACACTTATTTCTTCCTGCTTTTGACCGTTCCTTTTGTTCTTTGCTTTCAACAAAAATAACCAGAATTTAGCCAGACATACTTCATCTGTTCTGCCGTAATATTTCAGTAAACCTTTCCAATTCTTTACTTTTTGTTTCATTATCTTTTCATTATTCTGCAGGAAATGATGTGCTGCGTTTTCACAACAGCTCGTCCTGCTCCAAAGATGTTTTCTGCAGGTGACAACGCACAAATCAGAGCTTAATAACAAAGCAACGGAAAAACACGTGTGATGAGTGTGAATGAGTCAAACAGAAGAAATTAAACTTGATCTGAACTTTGAGAGATTTTATTATGAATATGGCACTGGTAAAAGATGAGTCAAAAACCGTGTTACAAAAAACGGATGAGACCCTAAAACTCTGAAAATATAACATCTGCTCAAGAAAAATGAAAAGTATGTACAATTTCTGTTTGCAGCATCGTTCATAAATGAATAAACTCAAAAGAACGAGATGTTTTTCAAAATAAAACAATAAAAATAAGGCAGACACTTAACGTTAGCATCCGTTAGTCTTTGAGGCATAAAAACCAAACAGAACATAGAAGATAGTTTTCTCTTTTTAATATTTTAATTTGTTTGTAATTAGAATTTGATAACACTGTTAACATTGATAATAAGAGATTCCCTCTCTCCCGTTTTTCGGCACCAAGTTCCTCATAAAAGAATCTGTATAATTGTACAAGAAATAGTTAAAAACACAGACACAGTTTTTTCACAGTAAATGAAGTGACTTCTCAATATTTGTCATTTTTAAACACTATGTAATTCTGACAGCAGCTGTGAGTAAGGATTTAAAGTTTTTAAAATCACCAGCAATTCATTTTTAAGACAAAAAACACAAAGACATTGAAAACAGCTCAGACGCTGTTTGGGTTTGTTACATCTGGGTGTATTTCCTGGTTTAGAATGAGCGTCCCACCAAAATGAAATAAAAATAATTAAAAAATAACTAGTATAAGGATTCATATACATTGGTTCTATGCTACGATTTTGGCAAAAGTAGAAAAATCCGAAGGAGCGCGAAACGACAGCTCCGGAGTCTTTATCGATCTGCAACGAGTGATCACAGTCTCAAAGGTTATGATGAAAACTAAAATCATTAAACCTGGATTTAACCGTCACTTTAACCGGACGCGCCGCAAAAAATACATTCAGTTATTTACCAGCTCCACAAGGGGGCGCTACAGAGTAAGTTACAGCAGCGACGGACTCCACTTAAGGCTCATTTAAGCTCACATTAGAAACACTGGCGGTCTTTATATTTCTAAGCATTATTTAACTTTGGCGTTATGTTAAGCAACCTGTAGGGGGCGGTAGACAGAATCACAGGTTTCAGAAAGAAATAATAAAAAGGATAGAAAGAACTTGCTAAAACAAACATGGAATAAAACAAAAAGACTCCACAGTCGTACCTGAATCTAACAGAGAATAAATGAGCCTTAAGACGACGGATACTGATCAAAACGCTCAAGTCTGTGTCTATATTTTGATCTCTTTTTGTCAGCAACAGGGCCTTCAACTGAACAAAAGAAAAACAATATTAAAAATGTGCAACACAAACTCCTGAGTGTCTTCTGATCTGACAAAGAAAAGGTCACAGTCTCAAAGTTTTCAAAAAAAAAAAAAAAATCACAAAATGTTTAAACCTGAATTTTTTAACCGTCACAAGAAGACGTTAGATTGTTTTACAAAGCCCTCGATAAATCTGACGACTTTATTAAAATGTACTTTATGTTGGACCAGACCCAGAAACAGTCACATTAGTAAAATAAATCTAATAAAACAACATGGACTCCTTATAATCTCAGTGAAAGTGAAGAAATCCTACGCAGCTTCTGATCATCACAGTTTTAACATTTTAGAAAATCTAAATTATTCGATTTTTAAACCTGGATTTTTTTTTCACAAGAAGACAGTGATTTCCGACAGAAACATTAAGAATTGTTTAATGTAGCCCTCAATAAATTCGATTTATGTCGGGCTCGACAACAGAAACATTGGGACGAACGAGGGATCGACCAAACATCGGACGACTCACTAAACATGCATTTTCCAAAACACCTAGAAAAATAGATTTATTATTGTGCGAAATATTTTTTATTCTTTTAATTTCTTTAAAAACCTTTAAAATTTTTGTCCTGAAATATTATTATTCTATCTATTCTTTTCCTAAACCCTACTTTTGTATCGTGTCCCGTGAGAAGTCGGTGGGAACCAATGAAATACACCCAATGCACACGGAGCCGCAAGGAATCCTGGGAAAGTCTCAAGCCTTTTACAGGTTTTTGGGATAAAATCTACACCTAAAATGCTACGTTAGACTTTTTCTCAAAGCTTACCCCACGTTTTAGTCCTTAAAACCAGAGACTACATCTCCCAGAATTCCTTAGTGGCTGAAAAAACATGGCTCGATAAACCTTTGAGCTAGAATCTTTTAGTCTCTGAGAAGAAAAGCCAGCGAGTTAAAGAGGTTTTGTATTAAGACTACACAACAGCAAAAAGCAACAGCTGAGAGAGAGAAATGAAATCGATTTTAAAGGTTTTACAAAGACAAAAAGGAAGCAGCGAAAAAATAAAGGTGGACTCTACAAAGTTTTCTTTTCGTTTTTTGCAAAGGCCACCGAACACGAAATTCCACGAACCTCCACTGGTTTCACTAAGACGGCAGATCGAGACGGAGCGAGAGGCCGAGAGCGGTTTAAAACAGGAACAAGACAGGTACCACTTCACAATAAGAGTTTGAGATGACAATATAAAGTATACTTCAAAGTTTTGTGGTAATTAGGTTGATAATAAACTAAAAAGAAAAGTGTTTCCTGAGAATAGAGGGAACTAAAACAAGACAAAGAATATTAGGATTTAATACCAAAAAGTGGTCTTCTTGAGGAGGTCAACTGACATAAATCTTTATTTTATAATTAGAAAAGTTAACAAAAAAAATCTGCAATTACTAGAGAAATTTGAATTGACAGTATTTATCTGTGTTTTACGTTGCCTCCCTTTTCTCTGTTGATGCGTTTCTTTTTTCAGCTGTTTCTCTGTTAAAAGACATATTCAGCTGAAAATACACTTTATCTGCAGCTATTAAACTTCCTGGAACGTCATGTGACAAGTGTCGACCAATGGGAGCGCTCCTTTTGGAGCATGTGATTGTCCAAGGTTTTCTGTTCCAGAGGTTCTCATCTGTTACAATCCCTTACAATAAACAGTAGTAGATTTTTCACAAATTATTTTTACAATAAACTATTTGAGGTTTAAACCATTTTCACAACGAGAAGAAAAAAATATTAGATACAGTTTAATGGTTAAAAATAATAAAAATTCAACTGTTTCTTGTATAAACTGAGTATCTGGGGCCAAATAATCACTAAGGGATTCATCCTTTAAAAAGCTGGTCTAATTGCACAAACAAAAGCTCAAAAACAGACATAAAAACTGATTTAAATGTAAATATTTTTTCAGTTCAGTGTATTTAAAAGTCTTCTAAAAACATAGATTTCAGTAAGGCCTGTAATCTGTCTTTGCTAAATGTGGTTTATTAGTGGAGTTGAAGGAAATTTATATCAAAATTGGACAAAATGCCGCTTGTTTCGGGATTATTAATATTAGGGTCGAACCTAGTCCAGATACTTATAAACAACGCTTTAATGTTTTAAACTACTCAGAAACGCCCTGGTATTTATCATATTTTTGTTCTGAAGACATGCAGTTTTGTGGGACTTCATAAATTGGTCTTCATTCAACAGTGAAGCTTCAGATTGGGAATAAAAACAGGACAAAAAGTCATTTACACTTGCGTTACCTTATTGTAAAGTGGTATCAAGATGTTATTTCAGTGGATTTCGTCCCGTTTTAAACTTTAAACCCCGCCTCTTCCTCGACGTCTCGCACTAGAGATAGAGCACAGAGAAGACAAAGGACAAAAACGGCTACAGTAGCTCAGTTATATACTGCATATAGTCAACACACACAGAGAGAAGTCGCCATGAAAGACGCTTTTGACAGCCAGTGACACTAAACACATCGGTAACACGTTTTACGGCTTTTAAACACACTGCGTAAGAAGAATAAAATGACGTTATGGTTAAAGACGAGGGGTTTCAGGGAAAAGGGGGGCTGTCAACTTCATAAAAAGATTCATTATTACATATCTTTTTTCACTTTTTACCCAAAAATAGCAGAAATAAACAGGAGTCACAGTGCTTTTTCAACACTCAACATTTTTTTGGCAACGGAGAATAATAGAAACGACAAAGACGACATTGTAACAGGAATGATTTTTTTTGTCTTCCTCAAAAAACACTTTTTTAAGTCGGTTTGATTGTTTGAAAGATCGTTTGATTGAAAAATGCAAGTGTAATTATTTATTATTATACTATTACAATCTCTGCGTTGATATGTGTCTCTTCACAGGGTTCGGTGATGGAGCGATGGAAGAGAGTGGATTGTTCTCAAGAAAAATATCGTGGAGGTGGTTTCGGTTTGGGAAGAAGAAATGTAAACAGTGGAAATAAATGGATCAACGGATAAAGGATTAAAAAAGTGAGGGTCGGATCCAGGACTCCCATTAACTCCCATTAAAACGTCTACATTTTCACAGTAATAATCCAGGTCTTATAGTCTTTTGCAGTTTTTCCTTTTATACTCGTCGATAAGTCTGTCGGTGGATTATTGCTCCTTTAAACGAGAATTTGGAAAAACATAAATGAGTGTATTACATTAGCTCAGGCTACTTATTGCAACCATCATTAACCAACTTCACATTAGACCAGAACCAGTGAGTATTGCACAGATAAAGACTGTAATAAATAAAAGTCTGGTGTAAACCTCAGATGCAGTGCTGCCAACTCCTCAGAAAGAAAAGTAGCTACTGACCTTGTCCTAAAAGTCTCTAGAAGTCACTAAATGATTTAATTGTCTAATTTGCATAATTGTGCATGTGCATAATCACTTTTTAACCATAAATGGCGGCTTGCTTTGGGTGAAGCTGTGATAATGCTTCACCTTTAAAGTATGATTTTGAGTTGTGTTTTTCTAGTGTAACATTAGCGTTTAGCATTAGAGTTCATTCGTGTTTCCTGAGGCTAACGCGGCTAACACTCGAGCTAACGATGGAAAACAACAAACACTCGCTGCTAAATGGACAATTCTGCTTTAAGAGATTAACAGATGGTTCCTGGAAAAGAGTAAAGTCATGTGTGATTTACAGATTTAGATTTAGACAAGTTTCATTCTTCACACATTTCAAAAAGTCAAAGTTCTGACACAAAGTGAATGTATTAATGCACTTTAAGTTACTGTATTTTATAAAGACTTATTATTTAAGTTATTTTGATGTTATTTGTCAAATCATTGTTGCATTTATAAACTGGACTGTCATAGAGACTCTGTTCTGAGTCTGAACAATACAGAATTAATACTTTTCTGTAAAACTTATTACAATTTACCCACTATACAAAAAAGTGTGACAAAGTTAAATGATTCAAAATAAAATTAAATTGAATATTCATTGTGTTAATTAAAAGTTGACAGTTGACAAGTAACGACTGAGAAACACAAAACCCATCTCCTAAAGTCTCCAATAAAACCAGGAATCTACACTATTAGGAAAACTCCCTGAATATGGTGAAAAGTGGCCAAGTTGGCAACACTGCAGATGTATTATTAGACCTGGATCATGCTCACTGTTCTTTTTACCTTATTCAAGTCATTAATTGGAGTTTATTTTTTAGTTTGATAAGGTCCAGTCACTGTGGAAGCTGTGTGTGCTGGAAGTTATTCACCAGACGCTTCATTTCACATTGTGTTCAATCAAAACCGTGTCCACTGGAGCTGACCTCCAGCAGGGACATATTTTAATGCACCCTCTGTCATTTTTGGTGCTTTTTAAAAGTTTTGAAGCATAATTTGTCAAATGGAGTCCTTCGCTGTAGCTCAGTCCCAAGAATCACCAAATAAAATATAGAATAACATTTACCGTTATTGTGAAGTTAGCATTGCTAGCTAACTGGCTCTGTTCTTTCTAATAATTGGACTCGTTCAGTCTACAGCCTTCCAATGCTACGTGACTCCATTTTGAGTTTAAATGCCACTGGTTGATTGGTCCATTCATTTCCACTGTCTGTCAAAGGGAGGAGGGAAAAATCACAGAATAAAGTCATAGTCACAGTGTAAAAACGTAAAAAACAGTGGTCAAACAGGAGCCGGTCGAGGTTTTCAACATTCATTTTTCAAGTTAGCATCACTAGCTAATTAGCCTCAGTCTCACTGAGAATTAAAAAGTTAGAAAATATTTAAAAATCAATGAAAAACACTGTCTAAGCCAATCAGCTCCTTGTTGCCAGGTAGATTCCACCCTCACGGTCCAATCAGATCAGACCAGAGCGACACGAAGGGAACGGACTCGATTTAGACGGTGTTTTTATTCTTAAATCTGACTTTCCTGAAGGTCAGATGAGAAAAGAGAGAAGAGAGTCATAGTCAATCCTCCAAAAAATAAACCGTTAAAATAGATTTGTGGTGGAGCTGTGGGTTGGTTTGTCAGCACCCACATCAGCCAGCTGAATCAGGGTTACTGAGCGGTCGCTAGCACCATGAGTCCGGAGAGATGTCGGCGCAAAGAGGGACAAACATGGAGAGATGAAGGAGAAAAGAGGTTATGTTTGGTGCAAGAGCCAAGGGAGTAGTGCTGGGTTTAGAGGCATTTCAATTAGACGTTATATTTGGGATTTACACCAAGAATCCCTCTAGAACAACACAGAGGCCAATGTAAGACCAGACTGCAATTATTCTTTCTCTTTAAATGACTTTAGCAGTGCTTGGGCTGAATATTTAAGTCTGGTCGAACCCAGTAATAACAGGATTATATTAACTTAATCTAAGCTTGTTTGGTCATATCAGTAATTTATGTTGGAATAAGAAATAATGCCAAAAGAAGGTAGTTTTTATTATTTAGCCCACTTCATGATAGTTTTTATTAAAGTACTGCCTGCTGTTCCTGTTCTTTGATGTCGGCTTCAAACTCAGTAAAACATTCATTAATATTCTAACAACAACTCAGATAAAGGTTTGGTTTTATCTATAATCTTTAAAAAACAACCACTTTGGCCTTTCAGACTCAGATTAGTGACTGGATTGATTCAAGTCCATATTGTTTCTTTAGAACTAAATAGATTCACTGAGTTAAGCTTGACTCTTTTCTTGTTCGTCGGACCCAGCGCTGCTCCCTTGGCCAGACCTGTTAAGTCCTGGAGAAAGAGGAAGAAGTAGTTTAACATTCGATAATTCACAGGTCTTTACCCGGCGGAAATTGCTTTTTATGTTAGTTTTCTTGATTTCTTAATCTGAGCTAGAATATTTTATTAAAAACAAAGAAAAATAATTCATAATAATAGCAATAAGCCTCTGAACTTTTCCCTCGAATCGAAACGTCCACTAAACCTTTTTTCAAAAGATTTTGTCGCCTCCTGTTTAAAAACTTTTTTTTTTTCAAGCCTTGATCACATCAAGAGGGTAGTTTACAAATCCCTGTATCGTCCTCCGTTAAATACGCACAATCAGCATCTTCATAAAGACGCAAAACAAACCAAAAATAATAAAAATGTTCCCCCGTCAGGCTCCAGCTGAGTCCGTATAGGCAATAGGAATTCTCTGTAGGCAAAAAGCAAGTGTTTACAATAAAGAGTCAGTTTTAGTTCATTTGAGAATTAGAGAATTGTAATAATGAGGAAGAAAGGTTAGAAAAAGGGACATGTTCAGAGTCATGTCTATTACACATTAAACTCCATCGAGGATTCAAAAAGTGCTTGAGTTGTACATCCGTTTTCTGTCCATTCTCCGTTATTTTTTAACATTAACACAGTGATGCACCGTGTTGCAAAAAGCATCATTCATTTATTTAAGAGTTTTTTTTTTGTGGAAACCAACCCAGTCGCCAGAAATAATGGAGTTACTAACGTTTCTCTGAAGTTTTGGACGTGTGGAACAGCCAGGGTTTTAGACACAAAAACATATTAAATCTACATTTACTTTTGTATAAAACACATGTTCTAACGTTAGGTGCATAAAGGTAAGAGATACCTACATTGAACTTTAAATACTTCTTGTTGTTGTGGATGGTCTTGTTCAACCCTTTGAGGCAATTATTATTGTGATACTTGACTTTATAAATAAAACTGAAATGTGTTAAATTCATTCCAAAAAGGTGTCATTTTTTAAAACAAACAGTGAACACTTGATTTGGTGGAATTGTTCTCACAAATTAATCATTTTTCCAGAAAAATTAGAATTACGTTGGAGATTTACCTAATTCTTCACTACTTTGTTTGTGTTGCTGTATAACTTAAATATTACATGTGTCCCACCTGTTTCTGGAGAAAACCAGGTGTTCTTTTGGCAGACTTTTGTTTTGTTTTGTTTTCTGTGTTATTTTCTTCTTTTGTGCTGATTTATGCTGATTTATTTGTATGTTTTTCTTCTGTGTTGGAAAAAACATTTGTTTGTCCAAGAACACTTGTTCTTTTGTTTTAAATGAAATCTTTTGGACTCATGGGGCTCTCACTGAATCATGGTAAAGTGGTAATTTAATGTCTAATACTGAAACAATTGGGGCTTTTTTTGTGTAAAATGAACAAACATTTGTAGAAATCACAGCAACAAAGTCTAAAAACAGTTTGTGTCTCTATTGACTCCAGTTCATCTTATTTTTTAGTCAAGAGTAAAAGTAAGAGGCTAAATAATGGTATTAAAGTGTTGTATGTGTCCAATTGTAGATTTAATAAATATTTCTGAGTCTAAACCGTTGCCATTTCACTCTCGACAGATTCACAGAAGCGTGGCGTATTAGTTTTGAAGACTGGGTTGGTTGGAACACAGTAATGCGGTCGTGAGAGTTTAGCGTTAATCCTCTTTTCGCTCCAGAGTGGTTTGCGTGGTGTGGATGCCGTTGCTGTAAACGGGGAAAGGTAGCGTTGAGAACAGTCCCTCGGCCGTGGTGAAGGCAGCGGCGGGCATCTGTCCGCCCAGAGCTCCGTTTCCTCCCGTAGCCGTCGTAGTGGAGCCCACGAACGAGCCCCCGGCGGCGGCGGCGGCCGACATGTTCAGCCTGTGGACGTGATGGTACAGCATCTCCATCGGCGTCTTCGGGTCCAGACCGAAACCGGAGCCGTCCACGAAGTTCATGGCGGCGTTCGGAAGGAGGTTCCCCTGCGCCATCGCCAACGTGACATCAGCTGGAGCGTACCTGAGGAACCACAGCAGAGAATCAGTGAATGTATAAACCAGGATTTTAAATGAATGTTGACGAGTAGTTTTCATCAACAATATAGTTTTGCATCTGAAAACGAAACAAAAACTACATAAAAAGTAAATAATGACAACAAAAACTCTGAGTAAACGTCTCAACACTTTTGCCAACGAATAAAAACTAAACAAAAATGAACAGAGATGAAATCCAAATCAAAAGTATCTTGAGGCCAAGTCACATGACACAAAAACACAACTCATTTATGCTTTTTGATTCCCTCAATCCTTCCTCCTTCACAAAGATCTAACAAACCCCAGGACTCAGACTGGACTCAGTGACTGTTCATAGGTTTGTAGACACTCTTAAGTAGACCAAGTCCTGACTAAGACCAGAGTGAGACCAAGGCAAGACCTTTGATAATACAGCAGTTGTTTTGGTCAGTCTTGGTTTGAAATCCTAAGTCTTCTATTTCCAAAAATATAGACCTTTATAAAACCATCGAAAGCCTTACCTGATGGTCCCGGTGGTGTAGACCCGCGGAGCCGTCGTACTCGTCGACGCCAAACTCGCCGTGACGCGATGAACGAGCGGCAGGACCACGTTCCCGGCCTGCAGACGCTGAAGGGCCTCCAGATCCCCCGAGTACAGCAGCGACGAGGACGAGTTCGTGGAGGAAGAAGAGGAGCTGGTCGACGTGGAGCAGGTGGAAGTCGTCGTAGGCGTGCCCTGCTGTTTGTCTCGAGGAGAAGCCGAAAGAGGAGGCGACAACGGATCGGCAGAAGACGACGAAACGCTGGAAGGTGGAGCTAAACTCGTGGCGCTCGAAGCAGAAGACGGCGTTGAGGTTCCGTTGTAGTTAGGCTTCCTCACACTGGCTCCGCCTCCTTCGTTTCCAGGTGGAGTAAGCACCGATTCGGGGATGGGAACCTGACCTTGTGGCGATGGGAAGGTCTCGTTATTCCCGTTGTTTGGGGGAGGTTTGGACGTCATGCTGTACGGAGATTCATTCCTGGAGATTTCCCGATTCGGAGGGTAGTTCCAGATGCTACTATCGTTGTCGAAGTTAATCGGTTCGGCCATTTCCGTCTTGATTTTAAGCACCGAGGACGTCATCGCGGTAGAGTTTGTCGGGGAGCTTGCAGAAGTTACTAAATTGTCGGGTAATGTTGCGTTCTCTCCCATCGGAACGGGGCTAGGAGTCGCCGAGACAACGCATCCTCCTGTTACGATTCGTGTCCCATTTCTGTTGAGATTTTCGTCTTTTCCGTCGTTTTTGAAGCTTGTCGTCACATTCCTGCATTCCTTCTTGCTCCGCTTCTTCCAAATCGTCTCCATCTTCGCATCCTTCCTCTTCGGACGATGAGGAGTTTTGTAGCTGTGAGTGTAGCTCCTCGTTTTCACCGTAATGCTCTACTTTAATATGAAGTCCTCCTAAATTCCCCAGTCCGCCGATGGCTCCTATTCCTCCCAGAGCTCCCAGTCCAGAAATCCGTGCGAGTCGTCCTCTGCTTGACCTGGAATCTTCTGGATCTTCCGCTTCGTTGTCGGAGTTTTCGAGGCTGTCGTCGCTGTCTTGGCTCTCTGGATTGCTGGAGTTACTGTCGCCTTCTTCTTGCCGTTTCATTTCTTGTTCGTTGGAGCAGTGAGGTTGACCCGGTTGTTGCTGATGTTTGCTCTCGGCCTCTGGGTCCTCGCTGCGTTCTGATTGTTGGCCAGGTTTACCTTCAGACTTCTCGTTGTCTAGGAAAAAGAAAAAGAAAACAAGCACATTTAGGAGATTTGTTTCAAAATATATGGGTTTCATTTTGATGCCAAGTATTGCATTAGACACAGTTTGATAACCTTCTTCATTTCGACTAAAGCTCCTTTCACATGAATCTTTCTCAGCAATATTCCTGCATTTTCTTAAAACAGTTTCATGAAAAGAGCCAGAACTGTTTACCCAGTAAATCTGTTCTGTTCTTTACCGGCTCCAGACCTGGTGATACTGAAGGGAATTTACTGAAGGCTGTGAACGAATGCAGTAACATCACCAACAATCTACATTAACATCTAAATGGACCAAAAAGAGACAAAAGAAAAAACTTCAGAGGGATTTATTTCAGTCTGTCTCCAAAAGTCTCCAATAAAACCAGAAAAAGACGATAGATTTGTCGTTCTTTTTAAAAACAGTCTCAAGAGGAGTCTGAATAATCACTAAAAATACTACTTTAGACTCTGATCTCATTACTGCCCCCAACAGGTCGTTTTAGGAACTGGAATTCTCAACGTCAGGGTCAAATGTGAAAAGAGGAGACACAGTAATGTTTTAGTGACGAGAGAAAGAGGTTTAATCTGTATCAACTGGTTTCAAAAAGAGAATATCTGGTTGAAGAATCATTCCCTGCTGAATCTCCCGCTCTTATTGGACCCAGTTTTGGCTTCCTCTGACCATCGTTCTTCGTCTGAATGCCAGGTGTTTGTAATTGGTTTTAATGCGGTCTGTGTGTGTGTTTTTGTCCGGTTTATTCCACACTGAGCGGTGCCAGTGAACACAGCGTCTGTCCAGCTGGCACCGCTCCGGCTTTTTCCAAAATGTCGACTCGATCCTGCGTCTGGGGAAAACCCGGTGTCTCTATTAGGCTTCATTTACGAGCACACGACCAGTTCATCCTCCCACTGCTCCCTTCGCTAAAGCTGCTCTGTGGATGTCTAAATATTTAATGGAAGCTGCTGATATCCATTTGGTTTGGAGCATCAGCAGCGTTCATCTACAAACTGCTTTTTAATAGTTTTATTACTAGAGTTAAATCAGAAATGCATTTATGTTTTGTTGGAGAGTCTTTCTTTGGGACTAAACTGATGTTTTTTTTGTTTCTCCAATAAACTTTAATCAGAGACAAAAGGCTGTTGATCCGTGGAGCTTAAACAGAGGCAAAGTGGCAAAGTTCATTCACAAAATTATATTTGGATTTGAACAGGCTTTAGTTGGATTTAAAAAGGTTTTATTCTGCTTTGCCAGGTTTTATTTGGATTTGTACAGGTTTTGTGTGGATATGATCAGGTTTTGGTTGGTATTGAACAGGTTTTAGTTGGATTTGAACAGGTTTTAGTTGGATTTGAACAGGTTTTAGTTGGATTTGAACAGGTTTTAGTTGGATTTGAACAGGTTTTAGTTGGATTTGAACAGGTTTTAGTTGGATTTAAAAAGGTTTTATTCTGCTTTGCCAGGTTTTATTTGGATTTGTACAGGTTTTGTGTGGATATGATCAGGTTTTGGTTGGTTTTAAACAGGTTTTAGTTTGATTTAAACAGGTTTTAGCTGGATTTGTACAGGTTTTGTGTAGATATGATCAGGTTTTGGTTGGTTTTGAACAGGTTTTAGTTGGATTTAAACAGGTTTTAGCTGGATTTGAACAGGTTTTAGTTGGATTTAAAACACAATATGGATTTAAACTGGTTTTAGTTGGTTTTAAACAGGTTTTAGTTGGATTTGAACAGGTTTTAGTTGGATTTAAAACACTTCATTTGGATTTGAACAGGTTTACCAGGTTTTGGTTGGATTTGAAAAGATTTTTTATCAATTTGAACTGATTTTTACTGGATCTGAAGTGTAATTTTGTCATAATTCGCCCCCTACAGGAGCTGGAATGGTCCAGATCCCTCACGGCGCCCCCTACAGGAGCTGGAATGGACCAGATCCCTCACGGCGCCCCCTACAGGAGCTGGAATGGTCCAGATCCCTCACGGCGCCCCCTACAGGAGCTGGAATGGACCAGATCCCTCACGGCGCCCCCTACAGGAGCTAGAATGGTCCAGATCCCTCACGGCGCCCCCTACAGGAGCTGCCCTTCACTAAAGAAACTCTGCAGCGGCACAAAACCACAGGAAGTACAGACTATATTCATGAATTCACCAAAACAAGTCAAACTTTTAAAACAAGATCAAAACTCGGAAACTTAGAGTGAGACCAGTGCAACCAGTGACCCAGACCAGTTTAAATCTATAAACTCTTTGAGCTTTAGTGAAATAGGATAAAACTTAATCCTGGTTTAAAGGAAAAGCTAAACACAAGCTAAAACAAGACAATTCTAAATCAAATCAATATTTATATCTTTATAGTTTTATATCCAAACCTGCAGAAACTTTGTCACATTAAACTGAAAGACTGATGGACTTAATGTGTGGATCTATTACGTGAAGAGATATTATGTCATTTCTAATTAAACTGTACTTTTATTAAACTCAGGTAGTCTGGAAGTCTTTCTGTTGAGAGTAAGTCCCGTCGTCTTCTTGCGTTTTCTTCAAACTTTCTCCATTCTCTCTTTCTCCGCTCACCTCAAACCCACCTGACAGTCTGGTTCTGTTGTAAATCCTGTACGACTCTGTTTAATCCGCGACATAATTCTGTAAAACCATCCCTCACGTGTGTTACTCTCGTCCAAACGTCAAACATCTGTCGCTCCGTTGCTCGTCATCTGAACAAACTGCGGAAATGGGACTATTTTCGTTGGCGGATGGTTAAACATGTGCTGCAGGTCTGTGTTTGGGACGGAGGCCAAAGCGTGTGGAGCTGCTTTAATGAAGAAACATGTGACCCAGGCGGAGCTGATGGGATTTTAATGGTTTTTGGACGACGACAGCGGAGCGGCGCGGAGCAGAGGACGGACGTACAGTAAATCACTCCAGAGTTAAACGTTTACCGCATTTATTCGCCGCTGGGAGGAAGTTTTCTGGAGATTTCTTTCGGGACAGACACAACGCTGAGATTTAAAATGTGCAGATGTTAAAGGAAGTGACATTTGCTCTGGATAAGGATGAATATTCAATAATAATAATAGTAATAATAAAGCATTTGATCAATTGTAGACAATAAAAACAAGTAAGTGTGGGATCAGAGAAAAAAAAGCACACTCCTGGATAAAACATTACTTGGAAAAATAAGAAATACTGTATCAGGACTTAAGACCATCGCAGTCTTATCTTTATGCAGAGATTTGAACAGGTTTTAGTTGGATTTGAACAGGTTTTAGATGGATTTGAACAGGTTTTAGTTGGATTTGAACATGTTTAGTTGGATTTGAACAGGTTTTAGTTGGATTTGAACAGGTTTTAGATGGATTTGAACGGGTTTTAGATGGATTTGAACAGGTTTTAGTTGGATTTGAACAGGTTTTAGATGGATTTGAACAGGTTTTAGATGGATTTGAACAGGTTTTAGTTGGATTTGAACAGGTTTTAGATGGATTTGAACAGGTTTTAGATGGATTTGAACAGGTTTTAGTTGGATTTGAACATGTTTTAGATGGATTTGAACATGTTTAGTTGGATTTGAACAGGTTTTAGTTGGACTTGAAAAGGTTTTAGATGGATTTGAACATGTTTAGTTGGATTTGAACAGGTTTTAGTTGGATTTGAACAGGTTTTAGATGGATTTGAACAGGTTTTAGATGGATTTGAACAGGTTTTAGTTGGATTTGAACAGGTTTTAGATGGATTTCAACAGGTTTTAGATGGATTTGAACAGGTTTTAGTTGGACTTGAAAAGGTTTTAGATGGATTTGAACAGGTTTTAGATGGATTTGAACAGGTTTTAGATGGATTTCAACAGGTTTTAGATGGATTTCAACAGGTTTTAGATGGATTTGAACAGGTTTTAGATGGATTTGAACAGGTTTTAGATGGATTTGAACAGGTTTTAGATGGATTTGAACAGGTTTTAGATGGATTTGAACAGGTTTTAGATGGATTTCAACAGGTTTTAGATGGATTTGAACAGGTTTTAGATGGATTTGAACATGTTTCAGTTGGATTTGAACAGGTTTTAGATGGATTTGAACAGGTTTTAGTTGGATTTGAACAGGTTTTAGTTGGATTTGAATAGAATTGTCTTTTAAACCTGTGTTTTAAAGCTGCTGATGCTGTTCATAACAAACACGTTTTATCACTGAACTGAACTTTAATATTTGATTGACTGTGTCTAAATTGTCTAAAAGATTTATTTTTCACCAATAATAATATTTCTACCAATAAAATATCTAACGTAACTCCATCTGGTGTTGAATAAAGTCCAGAAATTCCTCTCCTATTTTTTCCCACAGAACGGCTCTGGCCTCGGCGGCGGTCTGTGTTTGGACCTGTGTGATTCGCCACGAGCACCACTTCAACCTTCAGCAGAAACCCGAGCCAGAGATGTTTTATCGAGCGCTGCCAGCGAGAGTTTGGAGCCAGAGCCCGACGTGAGCCGACGCCAACAGCTGCAGGGACCGGCTCGGTCTGGCACCGCAACAAAAACCTCCACCGATATTTCATAAAACACAACACGAGTCGCCAAAAACAGAACGGAATAAGAAACAGAGGATTAAACTGAGAGCAAACAAGAGAAGAAAGATCTGGGTTTAGTCCTGGTTCAGTCCAGGTTTACATCTGGTCTAGTCCATGATATGAATAGTTCATATTTACTACTCATTAAGTTCAGCCTTTAGGGGTTAGTTCCTTGTTCTTATGGTTTAGTTCCTTCTTTCAAACTGAAACCACGAGAACACACAGAAGTCAGAAGAACGCACCATTCATTTTGGTCCCGGTTGGTTTTGGTCCTAGTTGGTTTTGGTACTGGTTGGTTTTGGTCCTGGTTGGTTTTGGTACTGGTTGGTTTTGGTCCTGGTTGGTTTTGGTCCTGGTTGGTTTTGGTCCTGGTTGGTTTTGGTCCTGGTTGGTTTTGGTCGTTTTGGTCCTAGTTGGTTTTGGTCCTGGTTGGTTTTGGTCCTGGTTGGTTTTGGTCCTGGTTGGTTTTGGTCCTGGTTGGTTTTGGTCGTTTTGGTCCTAGTTGGTTTTGGTACTGGTTGGTTTTGGTCCTGGTTGGTTTTGGTCCTGGTTGGTTTTGGTCCAGGTTGGTTTCGGTCCAGGTTGGTTTTGGTCCTGGTTGGTTTTGGTCCTGGTTGGTTTTGGTCCTGGTTGGTTTTGGTCCAGGTTGGTTTTGGTCCAGGTTGGTTTTGGTCCTGGTTGGTTTTGGTCCTGGTTGGTTTCGGTCCTGGTTGGTTTTGGTCCTGGTTGGTTTCGGTCCTGGTTGGTTTTGGTCCTGGTTGGTTTTGGTCCAGGTTGGTTTTGGTCCAGGTTGGTTTCGGTCCTGGTTGGTTTTGGTCCTGGTTGGTTTTGGTCCAGGTTGGTTTCGGTCCAGGTTGGTTTTGGTCCTGGACCTGGACTTGATCCGAACCTGTTTCTTACCTGAGTTCTCTTTGGACTCGGACTCGGAGTCGGAGGACTCGGAGGACTCGGAGGTCTTCTCGGGGAGGTTTGGGAGCTGAGCGATGTCGATGGGCGTGTCCTTGTACTCTGGATTACTGCAGATTAAGACACAGATTATCAGATTACTGCTCAGACAGACACATATGTATATATTATATAACACATATGTATATAATCCATGATAATGTTAAGAACTATTTAATCCAAGTTCAGATTAATCCTGATTTAAAGCAGCTCTGTTTGAACAAAGGTATATTCCTGGTTTCATTTGGGTTTAATCCTGCTTTATTTCAGACTAATCCCTGGTTTAAACCTGACTTAGTCCTAGTTTAATCCTGATCCAGCTCTGGTCTTGTCTAGTCCTGATCAAACTATTAAGTGACATGAACAGAAAGATCAGTTTAGTCTTCGTCCTTTTCTTTTTCCTGATTTGCTTTATATCTGTGGTTCAGTCTTAATTTCATTCCAGTGATTTAAAAACCCTGGATTGGTTTTTAGTTTTTAGACCCAGTTCAGAAGTGGTTTTGTCCTTTAGATTCCATCCTTTTTCCCGTTTATTTCATCTTAAATCTTACTGTTCATGTCTCGTATTACTTTGACAGTTGTGACCTCTGACCTCAGGACGTAGTTGACCCAGATGATGTTCTTGTCGCTGGAGTTCTTGGCGTTGATGGCGATGGTGGCGCTCGACTGGATCCAGATGTAGCCTCCGTTTTTCTGGATCCAGCGATAGTACTTTGTGACGCACTGGCCTTTGTTCATCACTAAAACACACAAAGAAACACAGACGTAAGTTTACATCAAGGTTTAGACTTTTGTCGAGAACAAAACAGACTCGTGTCGTGAGAGAAGCAGTGGACGCTCGTGTTTTTATCACGATTTAGTTTTGGTTTAGCCCAGTTTTCATTGAGTCTAGGTTTAATCTTGGTTTAGTTCAGGTTTAGCCCCAGTTTAATCATAGTTTTATTGTACTTTATTCTTATTTTGGATCTTCATCTTTCATTTAGTTCACAACTCAGCTTCATCCTGGTCTTGCTTAGTCCTGGTTTAGTCCTGGTTTAGTCCAGTTTTAGACCTGCTTTAGTCCAGTTTTAGTCCTGCTTTAGTCCAGTTTTAGTCCTGCTTTAGTCCAGTTTTAGTCCTGCTTTAGTCCAGTTTTAGTCCAGCTTTAGTCCAGTTTTAGTCCTGCTTTAGTCCAGTTTTAGTCCTGCTTTAGTCCAGCTTTAGTCCAGCTTTAGTCCTGCTTTAGTCCAGTTTTAGTCCAGTTTTAGTCCTGCTTTAGTCCTGCTTTAGTCCAGTTTTAGTCCAGTTTTAGTCCTGCTTTAGTCCTGCTTTAGTCCAGTTTTAGTCCAGTTTTAGTCCTGCTTTAGTCCAGTTTTAGTCCTGCTTTAGTCCTGCTTTAGTCCAGTTTTAGTCCTGCTTTAGTCCAGTTTTAGTCCTGCTCTAGTCCAGTTTTAGTCCAGTTTTAACCCTGCTTTAGTCCAGTTTTAGTCCAGTTTTAGTCCTGCTTTAGTCCAGTTTTAGACCTGCTTTAGTCCAGTTTTAGACCTGCTTTAGTCCAGTTTTAGTCCTGCTTTAGTCCAGTTTTAGTCCAGTTTTAGTCCTGCTTTAGTCCAGTTTTAGTCCTGCTTTAGTCCTGCTTTAGTCCAGTTTTAGTCCTGCTTTAGTCCACTTTTAGACCTGCTTTAGTCCAGTTTTAGACCTGCTCTAGTCCAGTTTTAGTCCCGGCTCATCAGTGCGAGACCCGAACACAAACAGTGGGAGGTTGTTATTGGAGCAGATTAAAAAGCGACCGCGGGCGACAGACAGGAAGTGGAGGAGGTGTCATGTGACAGCTGGCTCCGAGCTGCTCCACTGAAGCCGTCATTAATCAGACCCAGCTCTCTGCCAGCGCCGCTCTCACTGAAAACACCCAACACAAGACTCACAACTCGAAAATAAACCTCGAAAACCAGCTCCTGATGCGGCCTCAGTGTCTACGTTCAACAGACTAAAAACCCCACAGCTCTGTCTACTGATGTTTTTGTAAATGCTCTTTATTTTCTCTACATTTCTGCCTCTTCTGCAGCTTTCAGGCAAAATCGTGACACTTAAAACTCTTCCAAAGTGTAGATTTTAAAAGCTCACAGCAGAGACATGTATTTTTAACGTCTTTGTTGTTGATCTTTGTGTCTGGAGCCTTTAGTCACATTCACTGTGTCCTGGAGCAGCAAATAAATACAGCTCACATTGTTTATCACAATATTAACGTTGTTGAAAAGACTTAAAAGGACTTGAAACCTCGAAGTACAGGACTTGGACTTGAGACTTGGTCCCAGGTCTGAGTGATGCTGAGGTAAACCTGTCAGGAGCAGGTTTGGAGCCAGTGTCTTGAAGCATGAATGTATAATAAGATCTGGATAAGGCCAGTTTGATCAGTGGCCACTCGAGGTATTGCAACGAACAAATCCTCCACAACCAAAAAAAGGACTTTCCCAGAGACCGCAGTAAAAACAAACCCCTCGTATTCAGCTTCAGGACACTCACAGCCACTAAAAAAGTCAGATTATGTAGTGTTTATTGTCTATTTTCACATCATAGACTTGTTCTCTGTTAAAAGTTGTTAAATTGACCCAAAAAAAGAACTGTTTAATGACGTCACTGCTCTGTCCACCTTCAGAACGGATCAGGAACCAGACGGAGCTAAAACACAGACACATGAGCGAGTGCCGTAGTGTGGCGGCCATGTTTGTTTTTACTCATTCAGTTTAATAATACATCCACGGTCTAGAATCGTTAAGGAAAGTATTAGGAAGACTGGTTATGTTTGGACGATACAGAGAAGGGTCCAAGTAAATAAATAAAAGGCCTTTTTAGGAAAGAGTTTGTAATGAATAATAACGACTCTAGTATGTATTTTACTATGAATTAATGTTTTGTTTTCTGAAATGATTTATTATAAAAGATGGAAAGTGGCTTGTCGCAAAATCTGGTACAAAGCCTCTTTATTTCTTGTGAGATTAATGTATTTGTACATGCTCCTGAAACGTTAGTAAATGCACTGGGAACGTTTTACTCGAGAAAATAATAAAAATGTGAGATGTATGTTGAAGGATTTCTGTAATTCCATGAAGAAAATGACATTTTCATTCATTCATTGAGAGGCTCATGAGGCTAAAACTAATTCCTGTAGTTTTTTTAACCAGGATCAAGGCTGCAGTTCTCATTCCTCTCCAGCAGATGGGGCTGTGTCCCTGCCACAGACCCTTCTTCTTCTTTCTACACCAACCTTCAGCAGCAAACCCACAATAAATTTGGCTAAATTAAGCTCTAAATGGTTATCTCGAGCAATACGTATCGGCATTAATCAGAGGCGGCTCGAAGAAAACCGTCTGAAAGTCTCCAACCACGGCCACTAAACTCATATCCCTGCCTTTAATTAGCCACAAATAGGTTTCTCCAACGCCGACCCAACTAACCACGAGGTGATTTATCCAAAACGAAGGCCGGTAATTAAAAACTATTAGAAAGTAATAGCATTGTTTAAGGCGCGGCGTCCCCGGGGCCGCGGTAATTGACTTGATTTAAAGGAAGGCGGGAGGGAACGCGGGAGAATGAGTTGTTTGCATGTTAAAGCGAGGACGGGAGATGACGCCACCTTCACTGTGACCTTGCTTTGTTTGTACAGCAGAGTAAATAAGCAGCACACAAACAGAACGACAGAAGAAGAAGAGGAGGCAGGTCCTGACACATCAACCAAACAGGTTTACAGTAGGTTGATCCAGTCCTGCTTCAGCTTCAATTACCTTATTGGTTCAGTCCTGGTTTTGACCTGGTTCTGTCTAGGTTTAGTATTACTTAGTCTTGGTTTAGGCCTGGTTTAGTCTCGGGTTTAGACCTGGTTTAGTCTTGGTTTAGACCTGGTTTAGTCTCGGGTTTAGGCCTGGTTTAGACTTGGTTTAGTTTCGGGTCAGTCCTACAATCAGGGCTCATTTTGTTGACGAACAATTATCATAGTTTTCATCAACGACATATTTTAAGGTTTGAAAACAAAACGAAATAAAGATTAATGAATGAGAACGAAAACTCTCTAAATGTATGGGACTTTTGAATAAAAACTAAACTAAACAGAGACTAAATCCATCAAAAGGAGAGGAGTTGAAGAGATCCAATCAGACTCAGGTTTTTGAGCGTTGCTGAAGTGATGTCAGACACAAACATTTGTTAGAGCCTCGGGAAGACGACAGGAGACCAAAAGAGAACAGCTTTAAATATAAACTGTTAACGCTTGGAACCTGAATACCAGCCGGAACAGGTTAGGACTAGTTTACTTTCATTAGAGACATTATTACTGAAGAAATACATTACTCTTTATATTTTAGTGTATATTTTATTTATTATTTTAGTCGACTAAAACTAGACTAAAACTAAATTGCATTTAAGTCGAAAAATTAAAATTAGCTGTCAACATTAACACTGTCTACACTCAGACCTGGTCTTTCTTTGCTCTCAGTAAAGACTTGGTTTGGACTTAGTTTAGTCCACGTTTAGTCTGTCTTTAGACTTGATTTAGTCCTGGTTTAGTCCCAGTTTAGTCCTAGTTTAGTCCTGGTTTAGTCTGTCTTTAGACTTGATTTAGTCCTGGTTTAGTCCCAGTTTAGTCCTGGTTTAGTCCTGGTTTAGTCTGTCTTTAGACTTGATTTAGTCCTGGTTTAGTCCCAGTTTAGTCCTAGTTTAGTCCTAGTTTAGTCCTGGTTTAGGCCTTGCTCAGACTTAATTTACACCTTGGTTTAATCCTTATTTAATCCTGGTTAAGTTTTGGTCCAACCTTTGTTTTATTTGTAGTTGGCTTTACTTCTATGTTTTAAATACTGGTTATGTGCTAAATTAGTCCTGATTTAACACTGATTAGTCCTGGTTTAGTTCAAGCTCAGACCTGGTTATGTTTGGTGTAAACTGAGAGATTTATTTATTTATTTATTTATTTATTATAGACATTTGAGCTGTGATTTAGGATTGTGTTTTTGTCCTGATTTAAGATGAAAAGGATTTGTCTTTATCCTTTTGTAATTAGTTCTGCATCAGACTTTTACAGTCTTTAAAAAAAACTAAACAAAATCAAACTTAACAACGATGGACAGTCTTTCATTTACGACAAACACAAAGTGGATCTGAACCTCAGGACGTCCCTCTGCTCTTTACACACAACTGGACTCACTGACGTTCTCAGTGGTTTTATCTGAAGCCTGTTGGATTTGTATTCATTATGTATTTATTTTCGCTTGAGGCAATAAAGACAAGAAAAAGAGACAATAAATGAACGATCAAGACCAAAACTGGGAAGTAATACAAAACAATATTTGGACCAAACACAAACTGTGTATTTATTTATCTTTAGAACAAATATCTGTACTTTCTACTCTTACTTTGTCAAAACAGTTTCTTTTCCAACCTCCACAAACGACGACATAAAAGAAACAAGAGAGAGGAAGTCAAGCCCCGCCAAAATAAGAGAAGGATGTTACTGATATAAACTCATAGAACGTCTAATATTGTTGGTGATTGTTGTGAATGATGCAGAATGAAAATAATTCCAGAACAAATCCCAATTGCACTGGTTCAGTCTTGATTCTGAAAGTTGAACTAAACTGAAACAAACTCCAACAGAAGATTGTTCCTGAAAGAGTTACTGCAGAAAGAGAATGGACTTTTACTTTTACTTCAACAAAGAAGAGTTGTTTTCTCTGAACTTCTACTAAAGAACAGAACAGGAATACTTTTGTCCACAGATTAGATTAGATTGTATTGATCCCACTTTGGGGAAATTCACATGTGACGGCCGTTAGCATTAGCGCAAAAATAGTGTTGGAAAATATATAAAGAGAGCATGCAATAAAAATGTATTCACAGACTTCAGAACACATTTTAAATATAGAATATAAAAATATAATGAATCTTTAAAAGGTGCAACTAATTAGCATTATAATAAAAAGAGCATATCTCCATATTAACAGTGGGATTAAAGCTTACACGGCGTTGCTTTAATAAAGATTTAATCCAAACAGCTAAAACGTTAAATGCACTGTTTAAGACATGATTTAAATCAGTAAAACAAATCTTTAGGAAACAATCTAAACATAAAACAAGGTAATCCATCTCTGTTTTTGGGATAATGGGATGACAATGGGAACAGAAACATGAAGGCAGTAGGTAAGAAAGACCTGCCGTAGTGGAAACAAATCAGAATTCTGTTTTCTTCTCAGTTTAGAGACAGTTTGTGACATTATCGTCCATAATTAACTGGTCACGTGACCTCGGTTTGAGTCTCATTAGAACCAAGCATCATTTATAAAACAGTGGAGTGAGAAAACACCTCTTTAAAGTAAAAATCTATTCAAATGGATTTCCCCCAGAGCTCCGTCTCCCTCCTCTCTCTGTGGTGCTGTGTTTCTGCGGTGCTGTGTTTCTGTGCGTCTGGCGGTGCGTTCAGGTGCTCTCTTATGGCTGCTTAATGAAGGAGCGAGGGATGGAGAGCGCTCGGGGCAGTGCCTGCGGCGTCAGGACAGAAGCAAAGATTAAGCGCCGCATCCCTTTTAAACTGACTCTACCTCCACCTTCTGCCGCTCCATCGCTCCGTCAATGTCACGACGGAGCTTTATTCTCTTCCTACGACTGTCTTTAACCAACTTTTAATCTGTGGGAATACGGGCTTTTACATTCGGTGTTTTCAGACTCGATTTAGGAGCAGGACTTCACGTGAACGGGACAGAAGAGAGGTCCATTAGCGACGACCTTCAGACCGACACACAATTAGCATTATTCTGTAAAACCCAAGGTAACTCTGCAGTGTTCGTCTGAACAGCTGCTTTTTATGATCAACAGGAAATGAAGCTGATTTTTAAAAAGATGGTTTATATTAAGACGTGGTTCTCAAACTGTGAGACTGTAAACACAGCTCCATCGTCCTCCATAACCCAGACAGAGATACTTTTGATCATAATCCATTTGATTTTGTCCAAATAAAAACCCACTTGAGGCAATAAAAGTCAAACTAAAATCAGTTGCTACTTGGTGAGAAAAGTTGGATTATTTTTGTTCATAATACAAGTCTTATTCTGAAGGAAATCAGACTCCTTCTTTTCAAACGATTGGCCTTTTTGTTGAACGTATTTGAAGCAGACTTTTCTAAACTTGGATCATTGTTAATATTGAATCTAAATCAGAGTAAATCCTGTTGTAGCAGCGAGAGTCTGGGCCTGGTCTAGACCTGGTCTGGACCTGGTCTAGACCTGGTCTAAGCAGGTAGAGGCTGGAGGTACAGCTGCTGCAGGAAACATTCAACTGTTTCTGTTTATTCCCATCTTTCTCAACATTAAATTCATGCTGCAGCAGTTTCCTCTCATTTAGACTCAATATTTGAGTTTGTACAGGTTCTGCTTGTGTTTAATGCAGTGGAGACCATAAATACAATGTTTAAATTCATGAAGATGACGTTTAAAACCACATTTCTCATGTTTTCTTTTTAAATGTTTATCACAAAAACTTGGAATTTATTTGAAAAATATTTCCATTTTATGTTTTTTCTTCCTCTTCTCATTTTCTTGAGGATTATCTATCGTCCGATCAGCTGAGCTCCGCCTTTTCCAAAGTGGACCACAAAGCCGGACCCACAGTTGCTTTTTGGGGACAGTTTGAAACCCTTTTGTTGATGGAAATGTTCCCGACCCACACCACTGCATCTTTCTTATTTATGACCTAAACAAGCTCCATAAACGTACAGCTTCCACACAAAAAATAAACTAATGCACCTTTGGGGAAAAAGAATCAAAAAAAGTCTGTGGACCATCTTCGTTCTGCAAACTTTTACATTAAGACATGAGACTTTGTTATAAATAAAGCAGGATGGATGGCTTTGTTGAACTCTGCAGAAAACTTAAAGCAGACTCTGTCAGACTCTGAGGCCCTCTTCCTAAAAGTGGAGATTTCTGGGAAGCGATTATGAGCCGTTTCATCATCTGAGAGCACGAGAACCTGCTCTTTTTGTCCTGGTTTAGTCCCGTCTTTATCGAGTGAAAAAGTTTTGTCTCGATGTTAAAAACAGGAATTAGAGCAAAGACGAAACTCTGGAGTGAGATTGAGTCATTAAACGAGTGGAAAAGGCTCTTCGAATCAAAGCTGAATGTGACTTTAGCTCCATTTCCCTCTGTTCCTCCGAGTCTCATCTGTTTTCCTGTTTATCCTGAAGGGTTTTGGTGAGTTTAGAGCCTGTGTAGGTGTGGTTTAAGTCGGGTTTAGTCCAGGTTTAGTCCAGGTTTACTCACGGTCGAGGTGGCTCTGTCTGATGCCCTCCACGTCTTCAGCGTGAATGAACTGATAACAGCGTTTCCCCACGATGTCGACCGGAGCCAGGTCCATGTAGTCGCTGATCCTGAAACACACAGAGTTATACAGATGTTTAAAACAAGTGTGATTCTACAACAAGACATTTACAGCAGGAGTCCCTCACTTCTAGTCCTCCTCAAAGCTTAGTCCAAGTTTGTTTAGTCTTGTTTTAGTCCTGGTTTAGTCTTGAATTCAGCACTTAATCATTAATCCATCCTTTAGTCCAGTTTAGTCCACGTTTAATCCCGATTAAGTCCTTGTTTAATCCCTTATGTGGCCCTGGATTAATCCTGGGTTAATACGAGGTTTAGTCTTAGTTTAACACTAGATTTAACCTGGTTTATTCATGATTTGGTCTAAAATTTAGCCCTGGATTTAGATCTAGAAATAGTCCAGATTATAATCCTTGATGTGTAATCCTAGTCCAAGTTTAGTCCAAGTTTATTCCTTCATTTGGTCTTGTTTTAATACTGATTTAGTCCAGTTTAGTCTTGAATTCACGTCATCGTTAAGCCATACTTTAGTCCACGTTTAGTCCTGGTTTAGTCCATGTTTAGTCCTGATAAAGTCCTGGTTTAGTCCTTGTTTAGTCCTGGTTTAGACCTGGTTTAGTCCTGATTAAGTCCTGGTTTAGTCCATGTTTAGTCCTGATGAAGTCCTGGTTTAGACCTGGTTTAGTCCTTGTTTACTCCTGAAAACTACTCTTCATTTCCATATTTCTCGGCAGAACTCTTTCCAAACCCATCTGCTCCAAACTAAGCCTCTTTTCCTCCAAACGTCACAGAGACTGAACCCTGTCGAGTCTGGTCCGTCTCTTTTTTAATTCGCCGTGGCCCGGACTCCTCCACATTTCCGTGGGATCCGGACTAATGTCTCTGCGGCAGGTAACGGCACGCCTCGTTCTCGGCCCATTTTCTCATTCGGCTCCAAACCCATCTTTTCAAATCGCTCTGTAATGGGAGCGACGCTCGTCTGTTCTCTTTCACATTCGATATCATCATCACGGCCGAGCCTTTTCCGCACACAAAGAGCCAATCTTTCTCTCTTTATAATAAAACATGAAGAGGGATTTTATTCTCTTTTTCCGCGCTGATATGAATCGAGCGGCGGTCGCGCGGTTAACTCCGAGGCCGGATCTCGATGCTATCTCCGTTATCGGGACAAAACGCACAGATAGATCCATCACGGCTGTATTTCAGTGTTAAACCGCCGAGGATTGGGTCAAAGCGGCTCATGAATTTTTACCTCCCAAAGCAGAGAAAGAGGATGAATACAAAACGCAGCAGCTTCAGGTCGAACCAAAGAGGAATCTGAGACGAGCCGCGATTCTCTCAATGACAAAACCAGGAAGAAGTTATTTCAAACCAATATCTGCAGTAATTTAACCTTTCCTGCAGACGCTGTATTTTATCTGTTATAACACAACTCTGTCTCGTGTAATGCGTTTTTAACTCGACTGTCATTACTTTTGGATGCAGCAAAACCAAAGAATAAATCGAATTAAAGCATAAATTATCATTTCAGCTGGAAAATAAAAAGAATGAAAGACTTAACAAATGCTTAATAATGTGTAGTTTTTATAAAGTTAGTGACTCGACACCACAACCTCATTTTATATTAAAACATTTAAATAAAAATCTCGCTCAAACACTGAGTCTGGACCTGGACTAATGCTGCGTTCGCTTGTCGTGTTTGGTGTGGTTCAAACAGACGCTGGTTGTTGCTCGGTGCACGGTTCACTTGGATAAATGTGAATGCACCAGACGAACCTCAGTGTCTCCAAATAAACAGAGACGCCTCAAAACGGAGCGCTTCCAACTGAACTCTGGGACAGTTCCATTGAAATATAAACCTCAAGAGAACCACAGACGAACCCAAACAGGAGAAGAAAACGTCACATAAAAGTAAAAACAGGAGCAGAGGCAAACATAAACTGTTCCCTGAAATCTTTTACAGTGTTTTGTGCACTGGTCCTGGTCCTGGTCTTGACTTGGTCTTGATTCTCTCTGGTCTCAGACATTATTGGGTCTCGGTCCATATCGTCATAAATGACTCCTTGTGTTTGTAACGGTCAGTTCAATGTGTTTTTGGGAAACAATAACAGCATCTTTAGTCTTTGACAAATCAATAAAGTCACTGAGGACTGACCCTGACCCTGTTCTTCCTTTTTGAGAATTTGTGATTTGGGACTGGTTTATGTTCAAAATGTACAACAAGACTTCTTGCTGCAAAACATGGCCCATTATTAGAGTTATTTCTACGACTCATTATACATTCTAGCTCCACAGCCTCAGACTAACACTGCATTCAGCTTTAAAAGTCCTTTACCTGAACTTTTTACTGTTTCATTTAGTTTTTCAGTGTAATCTTCTAAAGTTTATTGTAACAGGAATCATCTGAAAAAATAAGACCTTAAGACATGATCTAGTCTTTATAATGAAGGATTTTAATAGATGAGAATGATCAGTCCACAGCAGGATTTTGTCCAATCACAGCTCACTTCAGGTAAAAAGGAGCGCTCCCATTGGTCGACACTGATGTCAACAACGAAGGAACAAGGAAATAAACCAAGGAAATGGGTTATTCTGTTGGAAATATGTCTTATTTTACAGAGAAACAGCTCAAAAAAGATTAAAAAACGTCTAAACTCCAAAGATAAAAGTTTCAGCTCTAAACTTAGATTTAATGTAACGTATTAGTATTTTGTGGTGAAAAATTGGTCCGGTTTTACCTTTTTTTAAATAAAAGAATCAGTAAAGGTTACTGCTGTTGTTGGGGCTGAGACCGAGACAAAAAAACTACAAATCAGGAACTGGAGCTTTAAAAAGAGAAAAGAAGCTAACGTTAACTTGTTTCTTGTTTCTTGTTGCATCAAGGAGGAAAACTAAAAAGTAAAGTGAGTATTTTTGGACCTGTTCTCGCAGTAGACGATCTTCAGGTCCATGTTGACTCTGGTCACGAACATCTGACAGTCGATACGGACCTCGTTGATGGTCGGAGGAGGCAGAGCGTGGGCCACCACCACCATCCCCATGATCTGGTTGGGCACCGAGCGGCTGTGGGTCAGGGCCATTCTGATCCGGAGACGCCCGGTGACGTGGATCACCTGAGTTTAGAGACAAGAGGGACAGAGGAGACAGGAGGGACAGGAGGGACAAGAGAGACAGGAGAGACAGGAGAGACAGGAGAGACAAGAGAGACAAGAGAGACAGAGGAGACGGAGGAGACAAGAGAGACAAGAGAGACAAGAGAGACAGGAGGGACAGAGGAGACAGGAGAGACAAGAGAGACAGAGGAGACGGAGGAGACAAGAGAGACAAGAGAGACAGGAGAGACAGGAAGGACAGCGGAGACGGAGGAGACAGGAAGGACAGGAGGGACAGGAGGGACAGGAGGGACAGGAGGGACAGGAGGGACAGAGGAGACAGGAGAGACAAGAGAGACAGGAGAGACAAGAGAGACAAGAGAGACAGAGGAGACGGAGGAGACGGAGGAGACGGAGGAGACAGAGGAGACAGGAGAGACAGGAGAGACAGGAGGGACAGGAGAGACATTTAAACTGATCCGACGCAGACTTTTGAACTGATTCAATTAAAAAACATTTAATTAAGTAAACTTTTAATAGGTTTGTGAAACATAAAAGATTCTGGGTTTAATTGTGTTTCTGGAAAATAACCAGGACTAAACCGGGACTAAACCAGATCTAAACCAGATCTAAACCAGGTCTAAACCAGGTCTAAACCAGGACTAAACCAGGTCTAAACCAGGACTAAACCAGGTCTAAACCAGGACTAAACCAGGTCTAAACCAGGACTAAACCAGGTCTAAACCAGGACTAAACCAGGACTAAACCAGGTCTAACCCTGGTCTAACCCAGGTCTCTGCAGGACTTGTACCTTGTATCCTGAGGACTTGATGTGGACCCCTCTTTTTGTCAAAGTGGACTTCATCCTGATGAAGAAGGATCGTTCCAGAGAGTTGTCTGGAGACAGGAGACTGGGACTGTTGGACTCCACTGAAACAAACAACAACAACAACAACAATTTCACTGGAACATCTCCAGAAAAACACACAAAAATAAAACATCTCCAGAAAAACACACAAAAATAAAATATCACCAGAAAAACACACAAAAAATAAAACATCTCCAGAAAAACACAAACTACAAAATCCACAAAAAGCCAGTGAAGTTTCCTCTGGTTTTAAGTTTATTTCTGGAAACACGTCTATGTTTCGTCAAGAATCAGAGAAACGTTGAAGGGTTTTAATTAAAGTAAAACTGTAATAATCACATTTTCTCGTCACGGCTCACGTCAAAACACGACAAAACACGACAAAACACGACAAAACACGTCTGAGAAAAACCCTCATTAGAGTCGAGTTAAAGACAAAACTGTAATTACCTCAAGACAAGACTTTAACACTGCTTTAAACCTGCACCAGACTAGACCAGACTAAACCAGACTAGACCAGACTAGACCAGACTAAACCAGACTAGACCAGACTAGACCAGACTAGACCAGACTAAACCAGACTAGACCAGACTAAACCAGACTAGACCAGACTAAACCAGACTAAACCAGACTAGACCAGACTAGACCAGACTAAACCAGACTAAACCAGACTAGACCAGGACTAAACCAGACTAGACCACCAGACTAAACCAGACTAGACCAGGACTAGACCAGGACTAAACCAGGACTAAACCAGGACTAAACCAGGACTAGACCAGACTAAACCAGACTAAACCAGGACTAAACCAGGACTAAACCAGGACTAGACCAGGACTAAACCAGACTAGACCAGGACTCAAAACCAGGACTAAACCAGACTAAACCAGGACTAAACCAGGACTAAACCAGGACTAAACCAGGACTAAACCAGACTAAACCAGGACTAAACCAGGACTAAACCAGGACTAAACCAGGACTAAACCAGACTAAACCAGGACTAAACCAGGACTAAACCAGACTAAACCAGGACTAAACCAGACTAAACCAGGACTAGACCAGGACTAGACCAGGACTAAACCAGGACTAGACCAGGATTTAACCAGGACTA